>JAFEMH010005314.1:0-168661 GCA_022495995.1 Adenophora triphylla var. japonica
AAAAACTTTTGTGAATGCTTTTCTTTTGAAAATATGTGCACTTTTTGAATATATGCATGCTTTTGAAATGATATGAAGGACTCGACGCTTTCTTTTTTGATGTGCTTAGTCTACGTGAGGAACAAGTCCTAGAAGGACCGTCTCGGAGATTGCGGTAAACTTAAGCTTTGGCAAAGGATGCCGGTTTTTGAGAAGAATGGGGGCAAATCTGGCCAAGCGGTGGGGAGGGCTAGGCCTGGATGTGATGCATTTGTAGAGGCTATCGGCGGGGGGTGTTCACATCACCTCGAAGAAGCAAGTGGCTTGATCCAGCCCTTTACAGGAAGTTACGGTGGGGGGCCCGGTACACATAGCTTTCACACCCGAGTGGGGAGAGCGACGGTGAAACTCCTCGCCGATTTCACGGCATATCGGGCCTTGCGGCCTACGAGTTCACCGGAGGCCCGTGACTTGGAGAGACCATATTACGGTGCCGAGGAGTTCCGGGCTTTGGTAGGGTTTGAGGCGATTCCCAAGTGGGGATGGAGACGCGGAACGTCGAGGTGGCGATTCGGACTTGCATGCGAGGAACTTTCTTTGCTAATGATGTGGCCCCCTTGGCTAGAGCATTCATATGGTTGATGCTATCGATCACCATTTTTGCTAGTGCAGGACGCTGGCCATGACTTGCCTCCTCGACTCTACGGAGGATGTGGATGGGATAGGGACGGTCTCTTGGGGAGAGGCCGGATTAGGCGGAGTTGTACTTCTCGTTGGACATGTACGGTCGGAACAAAGCTGCTTCCATGGGTGCTTCTCATTTGCCCTTGAGGTAGTCTCCTTTTTTTTCTTTTCTCTTTTCTGTCTTGAGACTTTTATAAGAGAGAAAATGACCTTTTGATGTTTTGAACATGCGGGCTGGTTTGTGAGGTGATCGGGTTCTTCCCTTGGAACCCAGAGTGATGTCACCATCTTCCCTGCTATGGTTATTTGGAGGAGATGCGAGAGATAAGTTCACTGAAAGACCCGGATTACCTTCGATTACAAAATGGTGAGGCCGGTCATCAACGAGGGATGGGCACGACGGAGTGGACTTCTACCCCAGGGCGGTATCAGGAGATTTTCTTTGGGAGATGCTATCGATGTGACGAGGCGAGAGGAGGTGGCTCACGGGGCGACATGTGATGTCATTTACTTGGGGGACCGCTTCTCGAGACGGCGTGGTCATGTTCCCAGCTAGATGCCATTACTCCTTCGACCCTCCCGGCACGGATGCTTTGCGGCCCGGGGATTGGCCGGTGGATGAGATTGAGAGGTACCGAGGCGGCGTGGGCTGCGGAGGAGTATTTTGACATGGGACACCCTACTGTTTGTGTTTGTGGAAGCGGCGCACGAGGGCGCCACGAAGCTAGTGAAGGCGGCGGTCACTCGGGGATATGGGGAGGATGAGCCCTGCGGCCCGCCCGATCCCTCCTGCGCATACTGTCCTATGTGATCCATGGAGTGCCGAGGAGGATGAGGATACACTGTCCCCGATGCTAGGGAGCCCCGGTACACCTTGCCACTGATAGCACTGTAAGTGTACTCTTAGGGTCTTATTCCCTTTTTAGCTTTGATTTTACGCTTTTGCAATTTTACGAGATTTTTACGAGATTTTCTCTTCCTTTTCTCGGAGTTCCGGCTCGTACTTACGATAGGTGGTCGGGCGAGAATAGATTTGGAAGGACATGTGCCGGTCTCTTACGAGGAAGGCGGCTGCGCCCGAAGGCGGCGGCGGATGCACGGGAGCACAGGCGCAGAGACGGCACGTCGGGGCACGGCGTCTACCTCATCGGCCTCGGAGTACTCTTCCCGGTGCCATGCCTCGGGGCGGGGACCCATGGCCCGACATGCAGGAGCCGGTGGGCGAGTACGGGCACGATAATGTCCATTTGTACGACTTGAGCGACCAGGAGGACTTGATGAGGGAGGCTAGCATTTATGAGGCGAGTAGCGATGAGGAGGAAGAAGAATCGGAGGCCTAAGAGGTCTCTAGAATAGATTTGGAACAAAAACAAACAATTGAACAATTTTTATGCACACTTTGTTTATTTTTGCTTTATTTGGCGCCGATGGGCGAAAACATTGTATTTACATTTTATTTGCTTTTCTAATTCATGCTTTTCAATTTGCATATTATACGAGCCTTGGGCGACTTTTTGCTTGGAATTGGAAATTTGGCGGGCCAAAAATGATTTATAATGGTGTATAAATGCTTGAATGGCTTGGATATGTTTATGTACGGGTTTTGGTTGAAAAGTGGGGTGAAAACTCCGCTTGGGCAGCAACTTTGGTTGCTTTGCAGAATTTCTGCGAGAGGGCTAATGTGGCCGTGCGGCATGGCCTTGAGGGCAAATGAAGCCGTGCGGCTAACGGTTACATGCAGGCTGGTTATTTTACGAATAAAAGCAAGGCTTGGCCATTTCATTTCATTTTCACTCTAGACTTGTCCCAATTGTTCCCGAGCATATTTTGGACCTAAAAGCACCATCTTTGAACACTTTGCGATGGAGAAGCCCGTCGGATTGCAAAGGGAAGCGAGACCATTTTCTATCCGGTCTTCAATCTTGGGCGAGACATAACTTCCAAAATCACAAGGGACTGCTTGATTCTTCCTTCAAGATCAAGTCTTTATGGCATTTGAGGGATCTCCCGCCCGATTGGGATACTGTTGAGAGCCGCGGCAAAGTTACAGGACGTCAGGAGACATGTTTATTGCTTTTCTTACAACGAAATTGTCCCAACGCACGAAGACTTGAGCCTTGATTGGGGGTCCGAGGCGAGGCTATATCTATTCCGGCGATCGGAGACGTGCCGGTGACGGTAAAGCTTGCATCTTTTACGAGGATTCCTTTGGGAGAGGGTTTGAGAGGATGATGGTAGCCCGGATAGGATTGACCTTTACGATATCCCGGGCGGGTTTGGGTCTCCAGAGATATGGCTGCGACCACGGTGGCTATGGATGCTTTCATTCTCTGCGTATTCTCTGTTTGTTCACTTTCTTGAGTCAGTGGGGATGCATCATAGTGGCCTCTTGGACATGGTCGGAGGCTGCGAGTGGGAAGGATATTGTCCGCATTGGTTTTGGGAGAGACATTTCATGGGATCGATAGGATGGCTCGGGAGACCGTTTCATGAGGTCAGGGAGTCCGGCTATGTTGACTCTGTGGCTGCGGGGAGAGGCTCGGGGCTTTGCACGGGGCTTTGCCGACTCGGTGCCCTTGGGTGATTTCTCGGAGAGGGTGCACCTAGGCGGCGAGGAACGGGGGTAGGCTGGGAGGCGATGATGGCTAGGCTATCCACTTCGGACATCCGTTGGTGGATACCACATTGGAGGTTGCGGACCAGGAGGATATTTCGGGAGTCTTATCTTTGTGAGGGTTCCGAGTTACAGCTGGTCGTCCTTCTACATACCTGCTTGGTATCCGGGCAGTTTGGGGCTTTACGGGAGCCATTGAGTGATTGGGAGGACATCCGGACCATGGAGGTGGTGTCATTGGATATGAGAGATCCGGCCCGGCTTCTCTTTCTTCTCGAGGGCTTGGACACATCTTGCTTTCCCACCCGGGGCTATCTTCGGGAGCGGGAAGAGCACCATCTTGACCCATTTGTCTACTTGGGTGAGTACGAGAGGGAGATGGGAGCGACTCGAGGCTATCTTGGAGGATAGACGTCGAGCTTTATTGGGAGGCGGCGTGACTCGAGTAGGACTACGAGGAGGCGAGGCTAAGGCGAGTTGCCATAACCAATCGAGGTGACTTGGTCGGAGATATGGAGGCTCGGTACAAGAGATTGTCAGAGGTCGCTCCTTTGGCGAGGCTCGGAGGGAGGAGGTGCGGACTCGTGCTCGTATAGAGAGCGCTCATTGACACGGGGTTGGTAGAGGCTCCGGTGAGGATACCGGAGGTCGGGATGAGGGATACCGACATTATTGAGAAGAAAAGGAAGAAGACTCGACGAGGCCGAGGAAAAGGGAAGAAAGGCGAAGAAGACTCGGCGAATGACGGTGACAAGTCTTTTCTCAAGATCCTCTTATTGCCATTTGCAAACACATTAGTTTATTTAGGCATTTTATTGTATTTTAGATCTTTTTAGCGAGGTTAGCGAGTTAAGAGGTAGGCCGTGCTTGAACTCATCAAGAAGTTTTTAACTTGTAATGAACAAGGCATATTATTTTAGAAATTAATCAAGACACATTTCATGGAAATTCAAATGTCTTTTTTTTTTATTGATCGGGACATATTTCATGGAAATTTAATCGTCCTTTTTATTGTTTAGACCGAACCATATATGGTGCCTACGTTCCCCTTTTACAAGAAAGGCTAAGGGGCTCGAGTCTTCGTAGTTCATTACAGTGAACCAATTTTTTATGTGCGGCCACTGTCTTTTGCCTAGACCGCCCTTTTTGGGGTTTCGGCCTAGTGGGCATTACTCTTTTTGCACTAAGATTTTTTCTTTTTTTTTTTTTTTTTTTTTTTTTTTTTTTTTTATATATGTGCAACCACTGTCTTTTGCCTAGACCGCCCTTTTTGGGGTTTTCGGCCTAGGTGGGTATTACTCTTTTGCACTTTTTTTTTTTTTTTTTTTTTTTTTTTTTTTATTATCGACATAGTATCTTCGGAGTTTATCACCGTTGGCCGGGTGGACAAAGGGATTGCCATCCAAGTCTGCAAGCTTCATTGCTCCTCACGACGGTATTTTACGCACCACATAAGGGCCGATCCGGACGGGTTCCCATTTTCCCGAGGGTTGTCTGCAGTAGGGGCTTTACTTTCGGCACTAAGTCGCCCTCTTTGATATCTACGGCCTTGACCTTTTTATCAAACGCTCTGGCCATTCGCCTCTGGTAGGCTCGGGTGTGTTCCATGGCTTTTAGCCTTCTCTCGTCAGCGGGGGCTAACTCATCATGCCGTTGCGCAACCATTCCACTTCATTGACACTTTGTTTTCCGGAGGACCCTTAATGACGGGATTTCCAACTCAGTGGTAACACTTGCTTCCATCCCAGTAAGTTAGGGCAAAAGGAGTTTCTCCTGTGGTACATTCGACAGGCGTTACGCCCAGCCCGAGTGCTAGGTGCGGCTTTTCGGGCCAATCACGACCACGGGTGGCCATCTTCGGATGATCCGCTCGAGTGTCTTATTAGCGGCTTCCACGGCTCCATTGGTTTGAGGTGCATGCGGGGACGACTTGTGGCGAGTAACTACTGAATTCGACGACGAGTCTATCGCGATCTCCTTGAAGTGTGACCCATTATCGGAAATGATCTCGTTGGGCACCCCATATACGCACATTATGTTTTCTTTGATGGCTGGGCCACTTTTGGAAGTGAGGACCTTGTAGGACTTGGCCTCTACCCACTTTGTGAAGTAGTCAATGGCTACCAACACGAACTCGTGCCCATTGCTTCTGCTTGGGGATATTTTCCCTATCACGTCAATGCCCCAAGTTGCAAGCGGCCAAGGAGTCGTCATGCGGTGCAGTCATGAGGTGGGGAGATGGTTGAGGTTGGCAAACCGGCGGCATTTGTCGCGAGGTTCGGACGTGTTGAACGCGATGTCTGTTTCCATGGAGATCCGGTAGTAACCCATTACGAGGATCACTTGCATCGGGGCTCACTGGCATTCATGTGAGGACCGCGGGGACCATTGTGGACTTCGGTCATCAACTCTCTGGCTCTTTCTTGAGTGACACATAAGAGGAGTGGTCCTTGATACCGCTTCTTGTATAGGTTGCCTCCTAGAATGACATAATGAGAAGCCAACCTTTTCGGGGCTTGTAAGCTCTTGGCTCACGATACCTTCTTTTGGTCTACCTTCTTCGTCTCGAAAGGCGGCTCTCCGTCTTTGAGGAATTGGTAAATACTGATTGTACCAAGGTTCCTTTATAGGCTCGGGTCCCAGGTCCACTTCACAACGAAGGCTGGGGCTTCTCTTCTACCCACTACGAAGGGCTTTATGGCTTTTCCCTCGGGGATCTCTACCAATGAGGCTAGAGTAGCTAGGGCATCTGCGAATCTGTTCTTTTCCCTCGGCAAGTAGTGGAAAGTCACTTCTACGGCTGTCCGAGTCAACTCCTCCATATGGGCATGATACCGTTGTAGATTAGGGTCCATGAGTCTTCCACTTGTTGGAGACTTGGTTGATGATCAGTGAGTCTCAGTAAACTTCGAGCTCCTTGACATTTCTTTCTAAGGCGGCCTCCAAACCGGCAATGCGAGGCTTCATACTCGGCGGCATTGTTCGTGGCGGGAAAGTTCAACTTGAGGGCTATGGGGGTATGCTCATCTTTCGGATCGACCAATAGCATTCCTACACCATTTCCTCTTTTGTTAGCGGCTCAGTCAAAGAACAAGCGCCATCTATTTTCGGGCTCATTTGCAAAGATCCCTTCATCGGAAATTGGGGTTCGGGCCCTTTGTCTTCATTCTTGGGGAAATTCGCCGAGGTGATCGACAATGCTTGACCCTTGATGGCCTTCTACGGTCACATAGTTGATGTCGTATTACGCCAAGAAGAAGGACCACTTCGCTAAACGCATCGAGAGGGAAGGCTTGTCAAAGATGTACTTGATGGGGTCCATTTTCGAGACCAAGTTCACGGGGTGGGCTTGCATATAATGCTTCAACTTGCCGACTACCCCGGACCGGTCTGCCTGAAGTCTTTTCACATCTTTGAGTAATTGAGCTCACTCCCCTGTAGCTTCCAGGTGACAAAGTAAATGGCATTTTCTACCCGAGAGTCTTTCTTCTCTTGAGCAAGCATAGCCCCAGCGCCGTGTACGTGACGGTGAGATAGAGCGAGAAGAGGCTTGTCTATGTGGGGGCATAGTACCGGGGATGTACTAAGTATGCCTTGATGCGGTCAAAGGCATCTTGGCATTCTTCGGTCCATTACGTGTCCACATTCTTCTTCATGAGCTTGAAGATGGGCTCGCACATAGTGGTCAGGCGATTGGCAAGCGGCTAATGTCTTGCAATTTACCCGTGAAGCTTTTGACTTACATGCAGGTTTGAGGTGGCCTCATATCCATGATAGCTTTGATCTTTCGGGGTCAACTTCTATACCTCGCTCCGTGACCATGTACCCGAGCACTTTTCCCCTTGTCACTCCGAAGGTGCATTTGGCGGGGTTTAGTCTCATGGAATCTTTGTCTCGGCCTCTCAAAGAATTTTCGTAGGTCAACAAAGTGCTGCCCACCTTCTCCTTTGGAGTGGATTATCATGTCGTCTACGTAGACCTCAATCTCCTTGTGGATCATGTCATGAAAAAGTGCGGTCGCTGCCCTTTGGTAAGTAGCCCCGGCATTCTTGAGCCCGAATGGCATTCTTGTATAACGATGGGTTCCCCGCGGTGTGGTGAAGGCATCTTTTCTTGGTCTTCCTCGGCCATCTTGATGCGGTTGTAGCACGCAAAACCATCAACGAAGGATTTGACTTCGTAGTTGGCGGTGGAGTCCACCGGGATGTCTATGTTTGGCGAGAGGGTAGTCGTCTTTGGGGCTGGCCTTGTTCGGATCTCGGAAATCCACACGGCGGCGCACCTTCCCATTGGCCTTGGTTACGGTCACGATGTTGGACAACCATGTCGGGTATTCAATAACTACGATGAACCCTACCCGCGTAGCTTCTCAATTTCTTCTTTGACACCTGTAGAGACCATTCGGCTTGATCTTTCTCGGTTTACATTTGCGGCTTAGCATCTGGTGCTAGAGGGATTACGTGCTCTACTATCGAGCTGTCTAGCCCCGGCATATCTTTGTATGACCATGCAAACACGTCGACGTATTCTACGAGCGGCTCGATTAGTCTGTCCCTTTCAACCCCACGGAAGAAGCTTCCAATCTGTGTGTCTCTTTAGGTTCCTCAATAGTACCCAAGTTCACACTTATCAAAATCTCCTCGGCGGCTTGGGCCCGGTTTTCCTCTTTTACGAAACACCTTAAAGATTTCTTTAATGTATTGTTCGTTTAGTGTGTTTGCATCTTGTTCAAATGATTCATTATTAAGCTTGTTGTTAAGTTTTGAGTTAATTTATCATTTGTTAAGTTGGCAATAAGAGGATAATCGAGAAAGATTTGTCATTTCATTCAAGATAAGGGGAAAGATGACATCGATTACATTTTCATAATCCTCGGGCGTGAGGCCTTCGGATGACTACGAGGCTGGAATTCGAAGATTCACGGACTCGGCGAATAGACAACGAGGGTGTTTGACACGACCGGGTTGAGGAGGACGGGGTACCAATCCAAGCTCCGTGATCATTTCTTTGTCGGCGGCTATCGGCCACGAGAATGTCTCCCAATTCTTCAATGGCATTTACTGTCTTAGTCACCAAAGTGCGAGGATCAAAATGACTTTCACCATCGTCTCCAATAACGGCAACTATCTCATTATACGAGCGAAGTCGATCAAGTGCGGGATTTGTGCTTCTTCGTCAAACAACTCTTGCAAACCCCATGGCTGTCTTTCTTTGGCGGCTTCTATCTGGCTGATCTTTGGAAGAGCTAACTCAAAGGCGGAGAAGTCCATTGTCCCGGATGCTTGACCTTTTGACACTTTGGCCGGATTTCCTTTGAAGACGTACTCATTACGAGCGGTAGTGGTAGCCCCGAGGATATCGGCAAATCAAGGAACATTCTTCGAACGGGATTGGTGGCTTTCCCTAACTTTCTCAAGGTTCTCTAGAAGGGTTTTACGCAAGGAGATGCGGCGATCACTTTCATCATATTGTGTCCCTCCTTTTATAAAGTAATGGGTCGAGAGACGGTGTAAGGATGGGCTGGACCCCTTCACCTTTCTTGCCTTTAGCTTTTCCGGCATCCAGAGTTCGGTTTGTACCCCAAGCCATATACGGTAGTCTGCTCCTTCACATCAATGATGGTGTTACGACCTTGAAGTCTTCTACCCAATCCAAGTCCCGGAAGATAGCTCATTTTCGCATCATCCTCATGGCGGGAGGGATTTTATCGGAAGTAGTGGTGAGGTCGGTGCAACACACTTGTGCCTTGGAAGAAGCTACGGAGAATCCGGTCAATGCTAACCCTTCATCATCATGCTTGATCTCCAATATCGGGATGTCCCCGGTCTTTGGTTCCTTCTCTTTGTGACACTGTCCCCATAAATGGTGGTGATAGTTCCATCACTCGGCTGAAATTTGGCCTTGATGCAAAGTAGAGGCTACCCCGTTTATACGGTGGATCCAAGGCCGTCCCAAGGCGGTAAATGAAATCGGAATGTCAATAACTTGAAAATCAACATCCATGACCTTTTTCCGAACCACATCTTGAGAGTGGCGATCCCCAAAGCGATCGTGCGGTGGAGTCGTAGGCCTTAATAGTCGACTAGAAGGCTTTAAGTCTGTTGGCTTCAAATCAATAAATCCATCATCTTAGGCTGGCAAGACATTCATTGCGGACCCAGTCGGCTAGTACTCGTGGCAATCGACGCTCTTCTAAGCGGGTTTGTGATGTAAAGAGGTTCGTTGTGACTAGCCCCATACTTTGGCGAGTCCAATTCGGTGAAGGTAATGATGTTTCCGTAGTGGATATTTCCAATCATTTGGACGACCTCATACGGGGTGACATCTATGGGCACCGTGGTCTTGGCCAAACTTTCTTCTAGTTTCAACTTATGAGGGTATGAGGAGGTTAACGGGGACCATAAGGAGATATTGGCTTGGGTACACTTCAAGCGAGTTAGGGCTGGATCCTCCTTATCGAGTCGAGCTTTTACGCTTCGGCTTATAAGGTCTTTTATCTGTCTTTGGTTAGAGACGGCATTCCTTTTGTCACCCTTAGGCTGCTCAATACTCATCTGTCCCGGACCGAGTCATCACATAGACATTGGATTTTCCTTGGTCATTATTCCTCTTGGAGGATTACTGTTAATTCTTTCAAAGTTTAGGCGGATTCTTGCGGCGTATGGCCAATTACTGGCGATTGATCGATTGACGGTCTTTGTCGGAAGCATAGGCGGCTTCCGAATACGGGTCCCGGAGTTACCGGCTTTTGACCTTTTCACATTCTCCGTTTAAAGCTTTCACGGTCTCATTCAAACTTTTCAAAGTCGGCATGCAACAAGAATTATCACTTCCGGAGTTTGGAGCTTGGCAAATGGCTTTCTCATCCGAACCTAGCAACTTCTTTAACAGAGTAGGATCACATTCCTCATCAGCATCAAGCATGTCTTTTCTTTCCACAGGGTCAACCTTTTGACGGCATTTTGGACATTGGCTAAACACTTTACGAAATGGGAAATTCCATCATCAATAAGGATTTACGCGGGGTCGAAACCTCATGGCGGGTTCCTTTTCCTTCTTGTCGAGAGATATTTTCCGGGCTTTTTGGCTTGGGCTAACCACTCCTCTATTGTCCCTTAGGCACTTCGACGTGTCTTCATCGGTGTCACTACGGTAGCTCTCGTGGGAACTTTCGTCTTGGCTCTTATGACCAATGAGGGCAAAAGCGAGGTCGGGATACTTGACGCCATATGAGGGGTATCTCGGACTCTTCCTCGGGCTTAGGGATTACCGGGAAGACATCATTATCATCGTAGGACATAAAGGGGGCCCAGGGTCGCCTCTAAACTCGAGGACTCTTTCCAAGGCATCCATACATTCTTCTTCGGACCAAGTTTCGGGAGTGACTACTAACAACGTGATAGAGTCTACCCTTCACGATGAGAGTTTGGCTTCGGCGACGCTTACATGTTCTAGATCGGTGGGAGGAGCCCACTTCCCTCTTTTGGCTAAGGCTTTGATCAAGTTCCTCCATTCGCCTACCAAGTCCTTGTATGGAGTATTGAACTCTAGGATATAGGACTCATACACTACCTCATCCTTCTCTGAGCTTTTGCATAGGCTGCAGACACACTTTGAAGTGATTTCATCCCCTATTCCAGTGCGTGGCTTTACGCCTCATCTTGCCCTTCGGGTTTCACTTCCGTTGGCTCCAAGTCCATTCCTTCTCTTGAACTGTCATCATCACTTTGTAAATCCACCCATTCCTATTCTCGTTCCCGATGACTCTTCGTAAGCCTCGAGAGGGAGGCAAATTCACGGCGTTGACAAAATTGGAAAGGTCAAGCGAGTGCGAGATTCCAAGGTAGGGAAATTTGGCTGCGGTGAAAGGAGGAAAAGGGTCCCATGGAGGGATTCGGAGGAAGCGAGGGTGTCGGGACCCTAACGGCTTGGGGTATTGGAGGAGGCGAGAAAGGACGGAGTCTTTGGCAATGGGTTATATGAAGATGGGGGAGGGCATTGGTTATAGGCTAGCTCTTCTTCCTAGTCATCTGGTTACCCAAACCCGGCCTTTTCTGTCAAATCGGTCATTCGACTCTACGGGCGGTGAGCGGGGATTACAGCGGCTGCCTACGAGGATTACTGCGCTAACAAGTCGGCGGCCGGTGTTCTCACCCCACTTCTTTCTCGGCTGCGGGAAAAGGGATAGGAAAGGTTTAGACTCGGGGTAGGTGTTTAGTGAAGGCTCGGGCAATATGCAAATTAGAATCTTCAAGTTTACTTAAAACAGTGTCTTTTATTAATATCTATTTGGTTGGAAAAGGGGTTTTGCCCTTCTTTTTCGTAACTACACTAGATCTGGATCGGTGGGTTCCGTCACTACGTCTATAAGCCCCTCGTATTCCACCCGTATTTCGACCTCCCGGGGTGGGCGGCCCGGGCGAGGGTCCTATAGGGCACGCGGATCCCACCGACCGAGAGTAAGAAACGCTCCTATCGGGTCTAGCGGGTCATAGGACCTTTCAACGCACGAGCGTGCGGATTATAGTCAAGGCAATACCGGGAAAGTCTCGTCTCTCCGCCTTGACGGATCTTTGACGAGTTTCGCTTGAGCGAATGACGGTTTTTGACTTTCGGTAATGTCCGAGAATATAATAGGCATGGGTCGGGCGGCAAAAGCCGGATGACACGGTGTCACATTGAACTTCGTTGCATACGCGGTGCGCGAGTCGGAATCGAAGTCAATGCCGGTCAAGATCTTGCCAATTTTTCCTTGTCGGAATTTTGGCGGAGCTTCGCTTGAGCGAAAGATCTTTTATTTTGGCAAAGACTTGGTCTTGACTCTTACGCATTCCGTGCGGGTCAAGGTCAATAGTCAATGTCGGAGTCAAGATCCCACCGATTTTTCCTTGTCGGAATTTCGGCGAGAATTTCGCTTGAGCGAAAATCTTGGTTTCCGTTATGAGCTAAGGCTTGACCTTTACGTGGGTATGCAAGCTGGGCTATATGACACGGACTAGACCAAAAACCAAACAAAAGTCACGGTTTTGAAACGTGTGACACGGGTGTGCATTGGTCGACACGGCATTTGCCATGGGGAGGTTGGGATGATTCCGTGCGCGCCGGGAGCATCGTAAGGCTGTCCGTGGCTAGCAGGCTGGAACCACCCTCGGGTTTGAAGGACGTGCGTGCAAAGTGTACGGGATATATCGGGTGCGCGTAGTGTGCGGTCTCCTAAAAATGTTCCTTTTTGAGTTAAAACGAGAGATTTTCGAAATGTGTTTTAAAGGAATGATTTTCGGGACGGGGAAAATGCAACACATAAGCACGTAAATTTTAAGGAGCCCAGTCGGTCATGGAGCTGAATAGCCCCAAGTGCTAGGGCTGCCCAGATTAACCATGATTTTTTACGGTGGAATTGCCACGAGGTCGTATGGTCGAGAATCCTATGAGGATTAGCCGTACGGCGCATGGATCAATTTTCCGAGGTTCCACTCCTTTTGCTATTTTTCGGGTTGTTTCCCGTTCAAAGTATGCACAGATTCCAAGATGCAAATGATGCAATGCATGGTAAAAGAAAGCAAGCACGATTAATGAAATCGGCGATGGGAGTCTAACCCGCTCAAAGGGAAAAGCTTTTTGTATTTTTTTCAAAATTTTTTCGAAAAGGGATCTTTGGTACGTGGGATTGTTAAACCACCTTGTTATCCCAAGCCCGGGTTAGGGAGCGATACGGGGAAGGGTAAGTGGGGTCCACCTATATACCAAGTATCGACTTTTGTTTTGAAAATAAAGCTTTTCTCCTTTGGGATGATTCCCAGTAGTCGCCAAACTGTGAATGTGTGCCCCAAAATTTTTGTTTATTGGAATTCACGCGAGTTTGAAGACATCCGAGTTATTTGAAAAACGGAGTCGCCACGCCATTTTGATTACCTCAAAACTTTGAAAAAAAGGTTTTATGGGTTCGGAGGTTAAGTTACCCCTTGGGAAGAACGTTTGGCGTTCACCCAAAGTGCCTTGCCGGAGCAAGTCTCCCTAGATTTCATTAATCGTGTTTGCTTGCGTGCTTTCTTTGTGTGCATGTGTTTGAAAATAAGGGGGGAGAATGTCCCAAGTTATCTTCCGGACGTACAAACCATTTATTGGTTGTCGCTCGGGATTCCTTGGAATTTATGTATTTGGGATTATGATCCCGTCCTCATCTTATGACTTATGATCATCGCATTTTAAACCTCGGGACCCTCGGAACTTGCGTGATCGAGAGAATGACTCTCTTTTGGGTCAAAGATGAGGTTCTTTAGGAAGGAATGTCCTTAGCCCATCAATCCTACGCTTTAAGACGGTCGAGCTCGTATAGAGGCTTCATACTCATTCTTAAGCGATAATTGGAGATATAGGGTTCAAGGTTATCCTTTTCCTAAAGAAATCATGAACCTTTAATGGAAGGAACGATGCAAAGATGAGAACTTTTACACCGGTCCGTTCCAAGGTTAGGGGAAAAAGGGAAATGCATGATAAAAATGACTCTTTAATGAAAAGATGACATTTTGGTTATAGCAAATGATGCTTTTTGATTGAAAGAAATGATCTTTATGCAAATGATGCATAAAGATAGCATTTTTATGCAAATGATGCATTAGAAAAGGGGTTTTTGATGCAAAGGATGCATTTTTATTGAAAAAGATTTGATCTTTATATGCAAATGATGCATAAAGATAACATTTTTATTGGAAAATAGGGATTTTAGGTGCAAAGGATGCACCTTTATGAAAAAGACTACATTTTTATGACAAATGAGGTCTTAATGCATGCAAAGGGAAGGGGGTGATAAAGATATGATCTTTATGAATAAATGCCAAGTCCCAAGCAAGATATATGAATGCAATGAGCAAGTATATCAATTAAAATGCAAGGTTAGGGCGTGCGAGGTTACCAATGACTTCCTTCGCTTCTCGGGACGGAGCTAGGAGGAGAGGTCGATCTTTGGTCTTCAAGGAGGAGGGATGTAGCTTCTTGGCCTTCCTTCTTCTTCTTCTTGAATTCCGAGCTTTCTTCACGTATTTCGAGTGTATTGTGTATTTTTCTCATATATTGTGTGTGTTGAAATGGGTAGAGGAGGGCTCTATTTATAGGCGATCTGGATAAGGCTAATGAAGCCGTGCGGCTGCGAGCCCTTCGCAAATGAGGCCGTGCGGTCTTATCCATTATGACTCAGCATTCTAGAACCATGCAAGGTGGCATTATTCTAGAACCTTCTCCCTAATTAAGAAAAACGTGTTTTCTTAATTAGGAAAGCTCCTTACAGCCCTTATTTTAATTTGGGACTGCTCTGGGACATTTCCGGAACACTAGGAAGGTCCGGGGAATTACCGGGAAATTTACCGAAATGTCGGGAAAATTAACCGGAAGGCATGAGCCAGATTTGGGTACTTACACAAGTGTCAAAGGTATGCCGACCTACCAAAGTTCCCAACAACCGAACAAACTCTTGTGGTCGCTGCTTGGCTGTTCGACATGTGGGGGGTAGATTTGATCGGACCCTTCACACCCACCCGTGGAAATTGTAAGTACGTTATTGTGGCTATAGATTATTTTACCAAGTGGATCGAGGCTAAACCTTTATCCAAGATAACTGAGGAAAACGCCATCAACTTCATCCACCACTACGTTTGGTGTCGCTTTGGGGTGCCACATTCAATCGTATCAGACAACGGGCTACAATTTTCAACAGCCTTTGAGACGGAGATGAATAGATTGGGAGTAAAACATTGGAAGTCGTTGGTCGCATATCTCCAAAACGGGCTACAATTTTCAACAACCTTTGAGACGGAGATGAATAGATTGGGAGTAAAACATTGGAAGTCGTCGGTCGCATATCTCTAAAACGGGCTACAATTTTCAACAGCCTTTGAGACGGAGATGAGTAGATTGGGAGTAAAACATTGGAAGTCATCGATAGCATATCTCCAAGGTAATGGACAGGCAGAAGCAGCAAACAAACTTATTTTGTCAACAGTAAGTAAGGGCCTCATTGGCAGAGCTGGTAGATGGTTGGATGAACTTCCCCTCGCTCTTTAGGCCGTTCGCACAACCACTAGAGGGCTTACAGGGGAAACCCCATTCGCCCTTACTTTTGGGTCGAAAGTTATGGAACCTGCAGAGCTACGACTTCCTAAAGCTAGGGTGGCCTTATTTAATCAGAATCAGAATAACTCCAACAGGTTGCTCGACTTGGACTTGCTAGAAGAGAAACGGGTGACTGCTCAGCTTGGAATGGTAACTACAAACAGAAAACCAAGGGCTATCAAGACAAGAAGGTGAATAAAAGGTCGTTCAATGTAGGGGACTACGTGCTAAGGAAGATCGAGGTAACGGGAAAGAAAGTTGAACATAATAAGTTATCTTCGAACTGGGAAGGACCCTACATCGTCACTAGAATTATTAAGGAGGGGACATATATGATTGGACATCCAAATGGCGATTAGCTAAAACATCCTTGGCATGCTAGCCACTTAGCTAGATATTATTTCTGATTAAGCATCAATGTAACGATCTACTTCATCAATGAAATAAAAGTTCTGCTCACAAATGTTGTTACACTTGCGTGTTATTCAACTCAAATTCGACTCTTAGTCGATCTCAAAATATCAAACAGGCTCGACCAAAGTCTTAAGTCAACCTCATTCTTAAACAGGTTCGACTGAAGGCTTTGGTCAGTCTCGTTCTTAAACAGGTTCGACTGAAGGCTTGGGTCAGTCTTGTTCCTCAAAGAGGCTCGACAAAAGTCTTAAGTCAACCTCGTTCTTAAACAGGTTCGACTGAAGACTTAGGTCAGTCTCGTTCCTCAAACAGGCTCGACCAAAGTCTTAAGTCAACCTCGCTCTTATACAGGTTTGACTGAAGACTTAGGTCAGTCTCGTTCCTCAAACAGGCTCAACCAAAGTCTTAAGTAAACCTCGTTCTTAAACAGGTTCGACTGAAGACTTAGGTCAGTCTCATTCCTTTAAATAAGCTCGACCAAAACCTCAGTCAGCTTCATTGTTGGCTAGCTGATCTGACTAAGACTTTGGTCAACCTCCTACTTATGCTAGACAATAAATTAAAACTGTACAAATCAGGCAAAAATGATTCAACATCAACTAGCATAAAAATATCAAGTCCCCCAAAAGCGGGCTAGGACTTATGCAAATCAATGTTACGAGTTAAAATGTCTCCCAAATTGGGCCAAGGCATGGATTACAAAGACAACAGAAATAAAGATTGTTTTAAAACTTGTACATTACAAGGATGAATCAAAGAAAAGAATCAGCTATCTTGATTATCAGTGGGCTGCTCCTGCTGCTGCTACTCGCCTTGCTCGGCCTCCTCAAAGTGTTGGTCTTGGGTGACCTCATTGTCTTCATCCATCTCTTCCGCTTCCTCCAGCTCCTTGAGGATCACATTAAAGTTCCTTTGTTCGATGGGAGGTGCGACCCAAGGCTCAAGCCCATCTTATACATCCTGTTGAGCAATGAGGGCCAAATCATTGTCGTTATAAGGCACAAGGGAATGACCGCCACAGGCTTGCTCGTCATACTATTATTCAGAGGCCCATTCAGCTAAGTTCTCAACAGTCAGGTTAACTGAAGGATCTACAATTGCCCGACGAGCCATGTGTTGGCGCCTAACATCATCAAAAGCATTGGCTCGGGAGACTATGATAATGTAGCACTCATCATACGCTTGAAGGCCTCCACCGCCGCCTTCTCCCTTGCCTGGGCCTCGTCTTCCCACTTAAGCCGAGCATCTTTTTGATCGTCCAAAATTTGGATCATACGAGCGTTGCGCTCTCGGAACATCTTGGTCAGCTCCCCATTCTCTCTCCTCCAGTTGGGTTTTCTCAAGCTTGGCTGCAGCTGCCTCCCCCTCCAACAGACTCACCTATTCTTGAAGAGGAGAAAGACACTCCTTTGTTGTCGTCAGGTCAACCAAGGCCTGATCTCTCTCCTTCATAGCATCAGCATGAACGGCTTGAAGAGCTTCGTAGCCGGAGTCAGCGTCCACCAGCTTTTCTCTCAGTTCGGCAGCCTCACTAGCTTTCCTGGCATACTTAGCGGAGGCAATATTCTCCTTCTCTATATCAGCTCTCCAGCTGCTCTTTGCTTGCTCGATGAGGGCAAGGGACCGCACAATAAAAGGAAAGGGGTCAGTTCAGAAAGACAGCGACCAAAAAAGTATGACGACTAAACAGAAGGAAAAAGAATTTTAAAGTACAAGGGTTACCTCGGAATGAATCAGGCCCGACCTGTCACTGAATTCCTAAGGATTCAGTCCTTCCTCAGCAAGCTGGGCCAACAGATCCCTGTCTACCTCCCTCCTCGCAATGACCTGCCCCAATCCCAGGTCGGGTAGTGGCGGCTCAAACTATTAACCCCCGTAAAGGGAGGAACCTCGCTCAGCCTCTCCACCAAGGCTTTCACGTCATCAGTGCTTCTGGGATGGGGAGCCAAAGGTGGAGGTTGGCTGAAGGTAGAGGCCACTGCTTATGAAGTGCCAGCTCCGTCATCACCTTGGTCTGCCCACGGCCTTTTTCTTAGCTGGGTGAGGGGAATGGTGTCTTCAACATCATTTTCTTCGACTTTGTCGAGCTCCAAGTCAACTACTTCTAGGGGAGCAATCCCAGTTGTCTCACATCAAGGATTGAAGTTCAATGCTAACTCGATCAAAGTGTCGACCTCCCCTTCATTTCCCCTGATCACTTGTACCTCGGGGGCATTCTCTATGGGCTCCACTGACTCGGACCCATCTATGGGGACCATCCCCACACCCACCTTGGGAAGTAGCGTGTTTCTATCAGTGGCCTCTTTCTCTCTGCTTGCTCGAGCATTAGCAGCTCCATGGGCCTTCCTACTCTTCCTTCGTCATTCACACTAATAATGCGGTCCATGTTCGCTTCTTGGTCGGGAGTAAGAACTACACGATCAAAGAGAAAATAGTTAGCAAAAGAAGTATGCGAGCAAAAATTTACAAGTCAAGAGGAAAAAAGCGAGTAAACACTTAACCGCCATAGCGAAGGATATGTCTGCAGTGGTTGGTCGTCTTCTTACAGTAGTGACACTGAGACTCAAATCTTTTCCTTTCATGGATAACCTAGTCGGGATACCTAAGACTGCGAACTATTGGCAATAGAGCGGCTATCTCTCCATCACCTCCCAACATCATGCCGGCCTGAATGAATTTAATCCTTATCTGATCCTAAGTTGGACCAGCTAACGGTACTCCTCCGGGGTATCAGTACCAACCTGCGAGCGAGCTCCTCACTCCACTTAGGGACCCAATAGTCCTCCTCCTTCATTGGACGTGTATCAACTTCAGGTAAAGGGAATTCCAACCATTTCTACTCTCAACCAAAATCAAATGGGAGTTTCACCCAGATACTTTGTCAGGCAAGTTAACGAACAGCTTAGGGGCCTTAGCCTTGGCCGGGGTGTTTATCCCAAGAGTTTTGTCACTGACCACTACCTTGAAGAATCTCCTAAATATGTGCAGACCATAGCAAAGCAAACTAGCACCCTAACGATGTTGGCTCCTAGTTGCGTGGGGACAGCGGCCAAGCACTCCAAGAATTCAAAAATGAACGGGTCAAGGGGGAGGCATAGCCCGGCCTTGAACTGGCAATAGTAGAAGGCTACCTTGGATGGATTCAGGGCCCAATGCGTCCAAGATTGGGACTTCCTTTGCTTCTCAGTATGGTGGGTTAGAAGGAAATCCTCTCTGGAGACCTCGAATAAGTCATACAGGATCTTGATCCTCGATTCAGCGTTTTTCCTACCAACTACTGGCCTGGGGGCCACATATCCTCTCTTATTACGTCCTGGAACGACCGTCGAGTAGAAGGCATCCATAATATTGACATAGGAGGAGCTCGACGAGGTAGAAGCTGTAGGTCGTTGTTGATCTGCCATATCTACAGAAGACACAGAAACAAGAGAATCAGTCCTAGTCGAAGTATGTTCCGAGCTACCTAAGGGCGACCTAGATTCCCCTGGGAATTATAATCTTTCTATAGTAAAAGGGGGTCTGTTGGACTTGATATATAATATGATAAGGTGGTCGATCAGTTTATTGAAAAGACGGAAGCGGACAATCCGTGGATCATCCACCTCCAAATCTCCCATGATTTCTCCCTGGAAACCCTAACTCCCTATAAAATAAACCCCACCTATTTAAGATGGTGATACACTCCTCTCTAGCCATCTCCTTCCATGGACCCTCTAGACGTTTGTAAACCCTAAGGTTATTGGAGTTGTACCCATATCTAACACCTAACTCGCAACCAAAGGTCCTAGCCATGGGGGAATCAAGGGAAAATCTTGAAATTAAACCTAAATACAGAGAAATCGAAGGGTACCTTGGTTAATTCGAAGGAGAGAGAACTCGAAGACGAAATGGAATGCTCGATTACGCCAGAAAATCAGTAGCCTTTGCCTTTGTTCTTGCTATTTGAAGATTTGGAGATTTTGGGAATTGTAAAGTTCTGAAAGGAAAAGGATTTCCCTTTTTATATGTTTCCGAATCCCTTCCATAATTGGAAAGGGTAGAGGACATAACGGTTAACTCCGTCAGTTAATGCCAGCAACGGTTCCCAAGACGGATGTCCAATCGCCAGAATCATATAATCATTACGGAATTACGGCGCCTTAATGCATCCAACCGTCAAAAAAGTCAATGGTCGAGATCAAGCTACGTCAACTCAGTCGACCATCCAACAACGAGCTATGTAAGCCTCCACAATTTTTTCATAACTTCCTGGTCGGCAAAGTCAACTCAGAAAGTTGGGGGCCACTGAACGGAATAAAAGTGACTGGTCAAGCCCAACGAGTAAAGCCCAACCTTTTATACATTATTGAGACTATATTATCGAATGGGCCGGTCCAATCACTACAACACCAACGGCCCATCATAGATCAGTCGACCTAGCTCATTCTCCGACCATCATTGGTCCCGATCGGGCTTCGTCCGACATACAATCACATACTTGTACAATTCATAACAAACCAAGTTACAAAGTCAGGTTGCCCTTGACCAGTCAAACGACCTCGACCTACCAACATGTGCACCAACCCACGTCGTTATTTGTAACCGCCTCCTACTTTCTCGGAGTTAGTTACACCAGCATAATTCCCGTGATTTTAGAGATTCAACACGATCCTGCATCAACACTATAAATACCTAACAACTTCAAACGTTAAAAGGTAATGTCTTATTTGCTATTTGAGTATTACGTTATTTAATTCAGTTGATAAGCATAATACACGTTATCTCATCATCACGCCGGAGGGTCTTAGCCGGAGGCCAACCCGGCTAATCGTGTGTTCGTGGTTTTAGATCACATTGGCAGAAGATCAACCTAACTACTAGACTAAGGCTGATCTGAAACGTTTTCTGCATCATCAAACCTAATGCCTACATGGCTTGTTTGTGGGAAAAACGGGAGCAAAAATGAACAGCAATTGTGGAGGCTTTGATAGCTGTATCATCATTAAAGTCAAACTTTTATAATTAAACATGTGGTTAACAAATTAAATCCCTAAGATAAGTCAAAGTATTGACAAATGTCTAGCACCGAAGTGCTACTATAACGGTTTTTTGGCCTATGAAGAAAATTACACGACTTGATATCCATGTAATGGTATTTAACGAACTTATCTGATCTGTAACTTAATTAGCTGGACTAACGATTAGGTCATATGGTTCCCTTAAATTTTGAAATTTGTATAAGGTCTTTTTTTTTCCAATAAAATTAGGCAACTAAAATCAACAAGGAAATAAGTATCGACTTACTATTTTTTTTTCCTATTCCTAAAAATAAGTCCATAAAAAATATTTTTTGAAAAAAATATATTAGCTTTTAAGAAAATATATATATATTAAATTATCTTTAATATATACTCATTCCGTTAATGAGTGTCCGATTTTCAAAAATATTCATCTTTAAATGAATGAATGTGTGATATTTGAAGAAGTTACTAAACTTCACCCTGAATTATCATGTTTTAGTTCACACTTATAAATCATAATATTATATGTAGGAACAACGGTAAAGTCAGAAATTTTTGATAAGGGGTCGAGATATTTTTGTATACTCTGTATTTGCTAATAAATTATTTAAAGATCAGCATTTTTCTTATGTACTTGTATTTCAATAATGAAATGATCACCATCATTTAAAGGTTGGGGGAGTATCACTTATTAATATGCGATTATACGAATGTATTCTTCTAAGGTTCGGGAGATCCAGAGTTCGAATCCCCCTCCCCTGTTGTAATGTGAAAAGAAAAAAAAAACTACTACGTACGAAGCTATGTCTCCAACAATCGCTATGTCCGTGAACAAACTATTATGTTTTTTTTTAAAAAAAAATAGTACAAATTAGTAAAATGCGCTCTTTAAAAATATTGATAGGTCAAATGTTGCATTTATTCATGGACATATGGACTTTAGTAGAATGAATGTGACATTAAGTATTAACATTGAAAATAAAATTTAATATCCTCTTTATCCACAAATAAATACTCAATTTATGTTTTTCTTTCTTTTTACTCCATCCATCAAAAATTTCCTAATATGAGTGTTTTTTTTTCTAATCAGTCACAAAATTCACTTTTGTTGATTATTATATATTTCAATTGTAATAATAAGTTATGGTCACTATATACTCCCTCTGTCCCATAAGTCTTAAGAAAACTTTTCATTTTGGGCGTCCCATAAGTCTTAAGAAATCCCAAAAAGGAAACCTTAAATCACTATTCTCTCCACTCATTCTCTCTCCTACATTATTTTAATACTCACAACACATTATAATTTACTATTCCCTCCACTCATTCTCTCTCCTATTTAATTTTTCACACTCACAACACTTCTTCCACTCATTCTCTCTCCTAATACTATAATAATATTCCTTAATTCCCGCGCAAAATGGAATCTTCTTAAGCTTAATGGGACGGAGGGAGTATATACTAACAAGTACTACCTCCCTCCATAATTAAATGAGAGTTTAGCAACTTCTCATAAAATGAACCTTCACCTTCATTTGCATATATTTATATATATATATATATATATATATATAAGCAAATTACAAATATATTTAAAAATAAAAATCATTTGGGAAACGGAGAGCTTGCTATGTTTAAAAGCATTCAAATTACTCAATTAATATAGATATAGATGATAAAATTATGCAAAAAAGAAAATGCCAAGAAAATATCTTTGATGAGAAAACACAAATAATACCTCATTTGGAGTATAGAATACAAAGAACCTAACTTTGCCTTGTACACATAGAATTAGTATACACATTAGGCCTTGAATAAGACCACCCCACTACACTTAATTAAGTTATACCTCATAAAACAGCATACAAACTCCTTTGTAAAATTTCCCTATAAATACCCCTTTCATCAACCTCGTACTCCATCAACTCCTATCACAATTCATTCTCTCCATTGACTCTCTCTCTCTCTCTCACACACACACACACATAAACATGAATACCCTAAAATTCTTTGTCGTAACAGCCATGCTTATGACATTGGCTATTACTTTATCAGCAACACCAGAAACAGAAACCGGTGTTGCTGAAGAAGAAACATACTTCGAAAACGAGGACACTTCCTATAATGTTGGTTCTTCACCCGAAAGTAAAGAACCAACATCATCACTTAGAGGTGTTAGCCGCTTTCTTGCCCAAAAGAAAAGACCACGAGTCACAATGACATGCGATAAGTACCCTAGAGTATGTCACAATAAGGGTAGCCAGGGCCCAGACTGCTGTAGAAAGAAATGTGTTAATGTTACGACGGACCGGCTCAACTGTGGCTCGTGTGGGCGTAAATGCAAGTACGCGGAAATTTGTTGTAAAGGGGAATGTGTGAACCCGAGATCAAACAAGAGGCATTGTGGGGGTTGCAACAATAGGTGCAAGAAAGGGAATGTGTGTGTCTACGGAATGTGCAGCTACGCCTAAGAAAGAGCTAGTTGCTTGTGAAAATATGTACTAGTATTGTTGCATTCATTTAGCAATGTTAACATATTAGCTATAGCCATATTGGTTTCAAGTGTGTGTGTAAAAAAATAAAGGCAAAGCCATCTCATAGTGGTTTTCCCATTTGTTCTCCTTAATCTGTTTCCTTTCATTATACATTTATGTTAATTGTTGTATTATAAATTATTTATTAAATATATATTTGGGTTCTTTTTTAATATATAAGGGGCTCGGTTCAGACTACCGTTAGGATAAAATTGCACCAAACTATACGGCCTGGTTACGTTTTCCATGAATGTTTGATTTGGTTCGGATAAAAAAAAAAAAAGGCAGTTACCGAATCGTCTCTCATCCTAATAAAAATGATCATCTAATACACATATTTTCAAAAACAACCACCCTGTTAGAAAATATGACTCTTGGTTATCCACCCATGAGTTGTGGGATACTAAAAGATGAGTCATAAGTGTGTTTTAATTAGCTCACTTATGGAGCTTAATTATATGACTCTTGATTATCCACTCATGAGTTATGGGATACTAAAAGATAGTCATAAGTGTGTTTTAATTAGCTTACTTATGGAGCTTAATTATATGACCTTTGAGTGGTCATTGGGCTCATATATAAGGTGGAGAGATTAGTAGCAAATGTGCAGCAATTTCAACAAGCACTATTATGGGCTCATATATAAGGTGGAGAGATTAGTAGCAAATGTGCAGCAATTTCAACAAGCACTATTACACACCGATAAGAAAAGAGTGGTTTTTGAGCTGTGGTTCGTATAATATTGGTCCAGTGATCATTATTCCGATCAACGGTTCGTGACGCTAATTTACGATGGTAGTCCAGGAGAAATTACTCGGAGGGTTCCGCAAGTTCGAGATCGACTTCCTTCTTTCCTGTTTCAGCGAGGTCGGTATATCTCAACTACATTAGATAGACCGCCTAGAAATAGTATTGGTATCAGAGTCTTTTTAAATGATGTCGAATGAAACCTTGAGATTGATACAGAACGGAAAGGATCAGAAACAATGGGTTACAAACCCTAGATAAAGAAAGCCTCAGCTTTTTCTTTATTTTCTTTATTCAATAATCAACCACTGATTTTCGAAATTACAATTAGGCCTAATTATATAGTGACCATAGGACTTGAAAAACAAGTCAAAAACTTCCCAAAATAACCCTAGTCTATATAGTAACCTAATCAATCAATAAAACATTAAAATAAAACCCTAATCTATTTCTAATCATAAAAATATTACCTATTTAAAATAAATTCCGAAAATAATAAAATAATAACAAATAAAATTAGTTAAATCAAATCCTAACTTAGCTCCAGATTTTGATCTCCTTGCTTGTCCCGCTAGATCAACTTGTGTGTTATCATACTGTATCATTCTCTCCTTCTTAGAAAAAAATCGACCTCGAATTTTGGTTGTTGTGCTGAAAGATACCTTACAAAATTCACCCTTCAACCATAGACGAACTGTATACTTGATATTATTTCTCATTATATTCATCCAATCAGTCCATCGATATTTAACAAAATCATCAACAAAAAATTTCTTGATAGTTTGATGACAAATCTGACCCGATAACAACCAACCAAAAGGATCTTCATACGGAAAAAAACACTTAACGAACCCAAAATTTCACTACAATTCATCTGATGGAAGTTTTGAACAAGGTGTTTTTAGATCTTCTGAGTATGACCTTCTCAATTGACAAATATCACTGTCACAAATATCATAAATAGGAGGTTTTGACCAATCAATAAATTGATCAAAACTGTCTGATAAAACAAAGGGTGATGATGGATCATCAAAAACCCTTTCAACAGTAGAAACGATAAATAATGGGGCGCGAAATACATCCGGATGTGCCATACCTTCAATCCCCGGACTCTCGATTTCTGCATCGATATCCCTTGAAGGATTTGTCACATTTCTGGACCCAATTTCTTGACCCCGATTGAAGGGAGTGACCCCTTCTTGAAACTCCATGTCCTCGGATAATACCTCCGAATCTGAACCCATAGTCGGTGGATGCATCATGGCCCCTTTCACGCGTGCCTGAAAATTCTGGAGTTGTTGAATCTGCTTTCGCACTTCATCTACCTCAATATCACGTATGCCACGTTTGCGATGATGAACGTCTTGACTGGAATCCGCTCAACGGTTCCTTCCACGAACATCTTTTCTGCCACGAACACTACGCCCTCGTTCGGCCATCAATATCGATACCCTCAACCAGGAATCTGATACCAAATGATGTCGAATGAAACCTTGAGATTGATACCGAACGGAAAGGATCAGAAACAATGGGTTACAAACCCTAGATAAAGAAAGCCTCAACTTTTCCTTTATTTTCTTTATTCAATAATCAACCACTTATTTTCGGAATTACAATTAGGCCTAATTATATAGTGACCCTAGGACTTGAAAAACAAGTCAAAAACTTCTCAAAATAACCCTAGTCTATATAGTAACCTAATCAATCAATAAAACATTAAAATAAAACCCTAATCTACTTCTAATCATAAAAATATTACCTATTTAAAATAAATTCCGAAAATAATAACAAATAAAATTAGTTAAAATCAAATCCTAACTTAGCTCTAGATTTTGATCTCCTTGCTTGTCCCGCTTGATCAACTTGTGTGTTATCATACTGTATCATTAATTGGCATCCAAACTGAAATCAGTACTGTATTTTTATGCAACATAAAATGGATTAATTAAATACAATCAAACATATTAGTAGTGATATGTGTAGCATGACACACAACTTGTTACCTCTGTTTTTCATTGCCTTCAACAAGCATGCTACTTGTTCGAGTTTCATTACCATTGACATGCATTAGAATATGATTTTGTGCATGATTTTATTAATTAAAAACAAGATGGTGTGTCTATGGAAGATGATTGCATATTTATATGTCTCTCGGTTTTGTAACACTAGTTAAATTGATTTTAATTAATAAAATGATTGCTGCAAAAGATAAATATTGTGATAGTACTAGTTATTCATTATGTTCTTATAAGTTTCAACGAGTTATCAATGGCTGGCACAAAGAGTATTATGGCTAATTTGAACCAAGGAGACAAGCTGACCGAACAGAACTATGATGTTTGGCATAGTAAGGTTCAGCTTCTCCTTGAGGAGCAAGATGTGCTGGAGACAATAACACAACCTATGCAAGAGCCTGAGCAAGGTAACGCCGCCCAACACAGGCGTGATCAGGAGACCTACAAAGCCTTCAAGAGGAAGGATCATGTGGCTCGCATACTGATGATGAACCTGAAGTTTGATGGTTATAAGAAGCGCCGTGAGCACTCTATGAGGCAGTATCTTACTACCATGTCAAACATGATCAGTAAGTTGGCTCTTGCTGGTAATATACTAAGTGATGAGCAACAAGTGCAAGCTGTGATTCCGTTCTCTTCCACCTAAGGATTGGGAACATATGAAAGTCAATCTTACTCACAATGACAACATCAAAACTTTTGATGATGTGTGTCATCACCTTGAGCTAGAGGAAGATCGTCTCCATGATGATAAGCCAGAAGGAGAGGCATTCATGGCTGAGGGTGACACGTGCAAGGCAAGTGGCCAAAAGCGCAAGTGGGGTGCTCCGGGAGCTCATAAGGGTGGGAAGAAGAATGGGCCTCCGAACAAGAAGGCTAAGAGTGGAGACACCAAGCGCACTAGAGGTAAGCGCGGTGGAAAGAAAGACATGTCAAAGGTGACGTGCTACAACTGTCAGAAGCTGGGACACTTCGCTCGTGATTGCACTGAGCCGAAGGTAAACTTTGACCTGTCAAATTCTCAATTTTGTTATGTCACTAGCTCTTGTTTCATGGCTGAATCTGTTCATATTTGGGCTGTAAACTCAGGAACCGCAGAGCACTTGACTAGAGATCGGACAACGTTTGTAGAGTTTCGCAAAGTAGCTAGAGGAAGCATACTTGTGTTCATGGGGAACAGTTCCAGAATCGAGGTTCTTGGAATAGGAACTTGCAAGCTGGACTTGCGTAATGGTCGCACCTTATATCTCCATGATGTCTTCTACGCTCCTGAAATAAGGCGAAACTTAGTCTCCATTTTAGTTCTTTTAAGTTTGGGTTTTAAAGTTGTTTTTGAGAACAATTGTGTTAAACTTCATTTGGGAACTGTTTATTTTGGTTGTGGTTTTATGCAAGATGGTTTTATGGTTTTGAATACTTTACCTTGCAATATTGCTAGTAGTTTTTCATATATTGCTTCTCCTAGTAGTAATATGAATGATGATTCTGATTTATGTCATGCAAGACTTGGACATATTGGTCAAGATAGGATGAACCGTTTAGCTAAAGAGGGTCTTTTGGGACCTTTAGCTAAAGTTAATCTATCTACTTGTGAGTCTTGCTTGGCAGGTAAAGCAACTAGAAAGCCGTTTAGTAAGGCTATGAGAGCTACAGCGCCTCTCCAATTGATTCATTATGATATTTATGGTCCAATGAAAGTAAAATCTAGGCATGGGGCTAGTTATTTCATTACTTTTACAGATGACTATTCACGTTACATTTATGTCTATTTGATATCTCATAAGTCAGAAGCGTTAGATTGCTTTAGACATTTACTAAATGAGGTTGAGAATCAATTAAACAAAGCTGTGAAAACATTGAGAACCGATAGAGGACGTGAATACTTGTCAGACACTTCACATGAACATGGAAAATTGGGCCCTAGAGGTAAGAAGTGTATCTTTATAAGATATCCTGAGAACTCTAAGGGTTACACTTTCGTTGGAGAAAAATCGGATGGAGTTTTCACGGAGATAGAGTCACGAGATGCCACATTCTTGGAAAATGATTTTCCTAGCAAAAGTTGAGCAATTAAGGACTTTCAGTTATTTGAACTTGAAGATCCTGAACTTACTCCACAACTCCAACACTAAGAGATGATAATCTTGAGATCCAAAGGGATAGTGGAAGTGGTGTGATAGTTGAACTGACTTACTTGGATCAAGAGCCTCGAAGAAATGCTCGAGGTAGAATTCCTCGACGTCATTTTGATATAGAGAATGAAGCTGATGAAGATTAATATAGGAATAATGATGCAGGTCATCGGTGGGAGCGGCCGTGCAGCTTGTTCTGGAGCGGCCGTGCGGGGCGACTGCAGCTGCAAACGGGATTCAATATAATTTAGGGTTTTAGGGTTTTTAATTATTATTGTTATTTTATTGTCATTTTCGGATTTAATATTAGGTTGTTAGTATTTTTGGTATTAGAAGTATATTAGGACTTTATTTTAATGTTTTATTGATTGATTAGGTTACTATATAGACTAGGGTTATTTTAGGAAGTTTTTGACTTGTTTTTCAAGTCCTAGGGTCACTATATAATTAGGGTTGATTGTAATTCCGAATTTCAGCTTTTGATGAATGAAAATTGAGTGTTTACTCTGTTAAATCCGAAAGTGGAGTGTTCTCCTTTCGTCCAATTCTCGGCAATCGTGCGCGATTCAACGTGGGTTGAAGATCGATTATTGGTTAACGTGCGCGTTACAACAGTAATTGATATTTATCCTGTCTTTCGCTACGTCAGTTGGTATCCGCTACGTCAGAAGCTCTTATAGTAGCTCCTAATTCAGAAGCCTTGATGGTAGCTTCTGAAGACTTGGATGAACCTGCCTCTGTAGAGGAAGCTTTGTCAAGTCCGCATGCTAGGGAATGGATGAGTGCAATGAAAGAGGAAATGGAGTCTATGAGGGCTAACCAAGTCTGGGATTTGGTTGAACTTCGGCCAGGCCGTAAGACTATTGGGGCCAAATGGGTCTTAAAAGTTAAAAGGAAGGCGGATAATTCCATTGAAAGATTCAAAGCTTGCCTCGTGGCGAAAGGATTCACCCAAAAGGATGGAATTAGCTATGATGAGACCTTCTCTCCAGTGGTAAGGTTTGCATCGATTCGTCTCATTCTAGCCATAGTTGCACGCTTAGAACTAGAACTCTATCAAATGGATGTCAAAACTGCATTCCTAAATGGGGAATTAGAGAAGACATCTATATGGAACAACCTAGTGGCTTTATAGTCAAAGGCTAAGAGCGCAAAGTCTGCAAGATCAAAAGGTCTATAAGATGGTTTTACCATGTTAGAGGAAGATCATTGTGTGTATCTTAAGGGATCACATAAGCATTTTGTGATTTTGACATTATATGTTGATGATATTTTATTGACTGGAAATGATAAAGAGTTGCTTGAAGCAACTAAAAATTGGCTTGCATCTAACTTTGAGATGAAAGATTCGGGTGATGCTGATTATGTGCTCGGTGTGAAAATTGTTAGAGATAGGTCAAAGAGACTCATTGGATTGTCTCAAGAGACCTACATTAACAAATTGTTAGAAAAATATCGAATGCATGATTGTAAGGCAATTAATACTCCGGTTGATAAGAGCCTTAATTTGAGTCTTGATATGGGTCCTAAAACTCCAGAAGAGAAAGAGAAAATGTCTTAAGTTCCCTACTCCAGTGCAGTGGGTAGTCTAATGTATGCAATGATGTGTACAAGGCCTGATATATGCTATGCAGTTGGACTTGTTAGTCGCTATCAGGCTAATCGAGGACTTGCTCACTGGAAAGCAGTCAAAAGGATAACTAGGTACCTCAAAGGAACATCAAACTACATGTTATGCTATCAAGGGAAAGATCTTAGCCTTGTTGGATACAGCGATGCTGATTGGGCTAGTGATCTGGATAAGCGTAAGTCCACGTCAAGATATGCATTCTTACTAAATAATGGCGCCATATCTTGGAGTAGTAAGAAACAATCCTGTATAGCCTTATCTACCATGGAGGCTAAGTATGTGGCATGTTCCGCAGCAGTTCAAGAAGGTGTTTGGTTGAGACATTTTTTGCGTCATTTTGGCATTGTTCCTAGTGCGAAGGAGCCAGTGTTAATTTATTGTGATAACCTGGCTGCACTTCACTATGCAAAGGATCCTAAATATCACGGAAAAACCAAACACATACAAATTAGGTGTCATTATGTTAGAGACATGGCAACTCATAAGAAAGTGGTCTTGAATCACATTTCTACTGGTCAGATGGTGGCAGATCCGCTTACCAAGCCGATTGCTAGGGTTTCTTTTGTTAAGCATGTAAAATCCCTTGGAATACGTAGGATGTAGTTCTTAGCTTATGATCAGTTTGTACTTGAGAAACATATGAGTTTTGAATAAAGTATTATTCATTTTTTGTTTCTCAATTTCTGTGTTTACGAGTTTTGACTAGTGTAATTCACAATGTCTGATGTCCTGAAAGTGGCTATAGATTGGCTTACTCACACAAGAAATTGCCTCTAGCGACGTGTTAGCGAGTAGAGACGAGACCTGTCTATGTGTGGCGCTTAGAGAGCGAGCACATCATAGAAAGATAAAGTGTAGGTTGCCTTGATTAGAGTCAAGATGAGACTTGTCTATACTTCAAGTTGGTATGGATGATGCTTATTATCCCTTAGCCTATAAAAGTCGAGTATGAGTGTTTTATTGGCGCTTGTGATAGCGAGCATATTAATACTCAAGTTATGCACATAGTTTATGTGAACTAAGACTCGTACTGTGTTTATAGAGATGGACATAACTCTTACAGAGTATCTCCGCCTTAACATGTGTTTCATACCACATGTGCTATTCAACCGTTTAGGAGGTGAGTGAATGGATCCCTGCTTCCTCACCGTGTGAGTCCTTGATCATTTAATTGATCTAAAGGCACCCTTATGAACCTCTCTGTGTGTCATAAAGAGAGTTATTAATGTTAGCTACTCTAGTACACTGCCTAAGACCATGATAGATACGGTCTAAAGGAGTGAAGCTAGGCAAGCAGTTAATTTTTTTCTAAGTGGCATATGTGAGGAGGGAAGATCAGTTTCATGGCACTCTTTCACTTATATCTACCTGTCGGGCAGCTATTTCATAAGGATACAGCTGCAGATATGTGTGAACAGTGGAAGGATATAACATGGTTTCTGAGAGGGATCGAAACATGTTAATCCAGTGCGCATCGAAAATAGATCTAGGGTACTACTTACACCTTAAAGGTATAATGTTGTTTTATAGGTTTGATGTCTCCATTCTGGCCTATAAAAGGTTTCTAGTTTGGAGCTCCCAAAAGCAGGTGTAAACGTTGGTCGCACGGCTCATTTACCTCTATGAACTTTTCTGTGGTATTGTACCCAACTCATATGTTAGTGGGAGATGTTAGAAAATATGACTCTTGGTTATCCACCCATGAGTTGTGGGATACTAAAAGATGAGTCATAAGTGTGTTTTAATTAGCTCACTTATGGAGCTTAATTATATGACTCTTGGTTATCCACCCATGAGTTGTGGGATACTAAAAGATGAGTCATAAGTGTGTTTTAATTAGCTCACTTATGGAGCTTAATTATATGAACTTTGAGTGGTCATTGAGCTCCTATATAAGGTGGAGAGATTAGTAGCAAAAGGGTAGCAATTCCAACAAGCACTATTACACACCAATAAGAAAAGAATGGTTTTTGAGTTGTGGTTCGTATAATATTGGTCCTAGTGATCATTATTCCGATCAACGGTTCGTGACGCTAATTTACGGTGGTAGTCCTGGAGAAATAACTCGGAGGGTTTCGCAAGTTCGAGATATACTTCCTCCTTTCTTGTTTCAACGAGGTCAGTATATCTCAACTACATTAGATAGACCGCCTAGAAATAATACACCAGTTCCTCCCTTTATAAATGGATAGCCATGTCATTGAGGGACAGCCTGTCACACCCTCTCTCTGCTCCCTCATTTTTTTTCCATCAAAACTTTAAAGGGATTTTTACCAATAAGTCCCTGAGAGGGGGCGGAATTTACCAATAAAAGCACAACATTTCATATTATACCTTATAATCCCTGAGTTGAAATCAATTTTACCAATAAAACCCTCACCCCTTTTATGTTATAATGTAATGTCCAATCTACCCCTATGTAAATTAAGTTGACTAATAACTCTTTCTCCCCTCTTCACTCCCCCAATTTATTTTTTTCTCTCTCTCGCTCTCTCGCCGAGATCTCAATCCTCCATAGCAATGTCATTGTCGTTTCCATTTCAAGATCTCCATTGTTTATCAATCACTGTGTTTGTGTGTTGTGTGTCTGTGTGAAAAATCAAAATAAAATACATATAAAAGATAGTGAATTTGTAGACGAGGTTGAGATAATGGGGGTCGTGCCTTCAACGCCATGATGGGTCACCGCGCGGCCGCGGGACACGGCGAAGTATCTCATCCGAACTTTCGTCGGAGAGAAATCATTTCCTCTTGCATTCGTTTACTGGCAGAAACTTCTTGAGCTCCCTTTTCTCACTGACGTCAGCGCATCTCCTCTTCTTCATTTCCGGTCTAAGTCTCCCCACCGGTGAATCTCTTCCGGCCATCTTCAATCGTTCCACAATTTTGGACATAAAACCACCACTCTCAGCCTCTCAAATTCAAACGCCAGATGCACCACCGTACATATGATTAAGGAGAATTCGATGATTAATGTGAAGGAGAAGGCTACTCCACCACCGCCGGTAAGAATAGTGGCTATTGTCAGGGAAGGTAGCGTCAGTCCCCTTAAATCGGCTCCCTGGCTTGATGTTATGCCCCATACTGTATGTCTCATTCTCTCTCTCTCTTTCTCTCTCTCTCTCTCTCTCTCTGCTAATGCGTGCCTCATTGGTTGATTTTTTCATTTGCATAACATATTTGAAATAATTTTTGTGGAGAAAATATTCTATGCTCACACAGGGAAATTAATTAATTTACAGTCTCAGGGTGTAAATATTGAAATAATTTTGTGGAGAAAATATTCTATGCAAGTCATACCTTTTTTCATGTACTAGTTGTTTGATCAATGCTTACCTATTTTGATAATGAATTCTGCCACTGCTTTTCATTAGTTTCATTACATTAGGCTGAAAGATTGAAATGGGTTGACCAGGGATTTGAGATGCGGGTATTTACTGACAACGTTCATCAATCCAGTGAAACAGTTGAGAATCTTCAAAGGGAATTAAGCTGTGCGAACATTTTGGTAGTTGTTGCTGTTACAAATCAAGAACCAGTGGACTCGATACAAAGTAATACCAAAAGCATTCCAAATATAATCTGCTTCGATTCATCACCGACACTAGTTAATAAACTCGGTGGAGTATTTGTTGAAAGAGAAGGCAATATATTCAAATAAGTGGCAGAAATTTCTCAATGAAAGAAAGCAAAAGAGACGGTGAATGTAGTCCAAACTGTATCAGAGGCTTGGTTTTCACAATTAATTAAATAACTGTGAAAACCATTATACAACTATTTCACAGTTAATTAAATAACTGTGAAATAGAATCGGTTTATGTTATAAACTGAAAATTCTATTTCACATTAATGTTTTATAGGTTTTCACAGTTGTTCATCCTTATACATTGTTTGTGAAATAACTGTGAAAACCATTATACAATTATTTACATCAAAACTGTGAAATAACTGTGAAAGCCATTATACAACTATTTACATCAAAACTGTGAAATATACTTCTCAGTTTATAAATATGAAAACCATTATATAGTTATTTACATCAAAACTGTGAAATAGACTTCTCAGTTTATAAATCTGAAAATAATTATACATTTATTTACATCAAAACTGTGAAATAGACTTCTCATTTTATAAATATGAAAACTATTATACAGTTATTTATATCAAAACTGTGAAATAGACTTCAAAACTGTGAAATAGACTTCAAACTCTAACCAAAATAACTGTGATATACACATCTCAGTTATTTCAATACACAGTTATTTAGCTCATATACATGTCAAAATCATTTCACATCTTCATATAACTGTGAAATAGAATTCTCAGTTTATAAATGTGAAAACCATTATACAATTTTATACTCATGTGTGAACAAATGATAAATGATTTTCTCAGTTTTTACAAGTAAAAAATAATTTTATTTTATTTATAAAATTTGAAATATATGATGAGTAAACTTGTTTGATTCGTCTTGGCGATGCGATTAAAACAGTGGTTTCGTATTATTTTTTCGACTTTTAGATTTTGAGATATTGTATTTTAAAATTTTAAGAGAAAAAAAGGAAGAGATAGAAAAGGAGAGAGAAAGATAGTAGAAGAGCGCTTAGCGCTAAATGATAAATGGTTTTCTCATTTTTACAAATGAAAAATGAATTTTTTATTTCTAAAATTTGAATCATATGATGAGTGTACTAGTTTATTTCGTCTTGACGATACGATTAAAATAGTGATTTCGGATCATTTTTACGATTTTTAGATTTTGAGATATTGCATTTTTAAAATTTCATGGTAAAAAAAGGAAAAGAGAGAAAGAGGAGAGAGAGAAAGTGAGGAGAGATAGCGCAGGAAGCAATGCTTTAGGCAATGTGCGTGTGTTTACACTTGGGGGTAATTCGGTCCAATCAATTTACCTAGGACTTATTGGTAGTTTTGAAAATGTCAGTCCTTAAAAGTAGTTTTTATTTGGATAAGGGACTAATTGGTCAAAGCCTCAACTTTAAAATGAAATATATTAAAATTCAGAAGTCAAAAAAAAAATCTGAGAGCACCGTTGTGTTCGTATGGTCAAGGCGAATCAAACTAGTAGCATAAATATATCATTTGAATCAAATTTAAGAAGTTCACAGTTGTTTCAAGTTAACAGGTGTGTTTCACATTTGTTCAAAGAACAACTAACACAAGTTCACAGTTGATTTAGTTATATAAGTTCATAATTTTTGCATGGAAATGTCTTCTATTTTACTTAATTCACAGTTGTTTTAGATAAGTTCACAATTATTTTTAGTTTTTTATGCCTCTATTTTTGCTTTTTTTATGAGATTATTTGACATGTTTGTTAAGTTCACAGTTGTTTTGGTTAAGTTCACAGTTGTTTTAAGTTAACTTCACAGTTATTTTTTTTTATCTTTTTATGACCACTATTTTTGCAATTTTATGAAATTATTTGACATATTTGTTAAGTTCACAATTGTTTTAGTCTTTTATTTCCTCTATTTTTGCAATTTTATAAGATTATTTGACATATTTGATAAGTACACAGTTGTTTTTAGTTAAGTTCACGATTGTTTTTGTTAAGTTCACACTCCCACAAAATGAGTTAATGGTTATTTAGTTTTTCATGCCCTACAGCCATATTTATTGTTTATTTTTAAACACTCCCAAAACATAAGATTCCTCTTCCTAATCTTCAAAACATTTGTATCGAAAGTTTCATATCCATCTTTTAGAAAAGCTTAGGAACAAAACAACCAAAATAGAACTACAGTTTCTGTCCACAATGCAATGTAATCAAATCAGACCACATTTAAAGTATGTTCTTTAGTGACACTTAATTAACAGAATCTCAGCCATAGTTACAAATAAGGAATAATATTTTTTCAGAAACCAAATTAAAGTAGTGAAAAATAGCGTTAAATTCAAGCAGAAGCCTCTATATATATTCAATACGGATATGCAGAAGTCTTTCGTTGATTTAATATAGAACAGGAGTAAAAGTGTAAAACAACTCCAAAACTCAGCGTTAACAAGGACAATGGGTTTTTGCAGATTATCATCAACAACTAAGTCAATATGTTATATTCCTATAGTCTACTTTCCTGGTAAATAATCCTAATACTACAACATCCCTTGATTTGAAGAAAAAAAAGAAGAAGAAGAGGGAACTACAAAGGAAGGAGAGTGACGAATTTTAAAATTGATAAATTCAATTTCTATCAAAATTGAACAATCTTAATCAAATGAGAATGGAATCGGGCAGAATAAAGAAGAAGGGTGGTCGGAGATAGTGAGAAACGGGAGGGGAGACGGGAGAGAAACATGTGTTTATTTGAGGGTAGGGGTGTCTTTAAACTAGCAAGAGATTAGATGGAATTTTGATTTTGTTGCCAAACTAGGTGATTAAATTCCAAAATTTTTGTATTAATTTATATTTTGACTTGGGGGTGAAGTATCTTGCGGTAATTTCCACTAAAAAAATCAGCAAACCACAAGGTTCAGTTTAGTTTGTGGTCTGACTCCACCACACTAAGATTAAATCAAACCTCGTTTCACTACTACATTTCTGAGCTAATGTAATGCCAATTTTCGTTGCATTATGGCCCAATAACCGTTACATTAGACCTAATGTAACGCCAAATGGCTGTTGCATTCTCTTCCGTTGCATTAGGTCTAATGCAACGACATAGTAAGCTAATGTAACGACAGAGCTTTGGCGTTGCATTAGGTAAATACCTGATGCAACTCCAATTTTAAAACTATATGAACACCTAATGCAACGCCAAAAAGTAGATGAGTACCTAATGCAACGCCAATTTAAAAAGTAGTTGAATACCTAATGTAACGCCAAAAATTAGATGCAAACCTAATGTAACGGTTGTTGTTATGTATTAATATTGATTACTAATAGTAATATATATACAATTAAATAATAAAAAAATATTATATAAAAAATTAATTGACATGATAATTAACATGTATTGACAAACTTCATTTCCAAAAGATACATAATATATATATGTACACATGACAACGTGTCATCGACACATACTAATTACATAATATAAGTGGTAAAAACCTAACAAGTTTTTAACATAACAAAGAAAAGTAGATAAGTTCCGTGGCAAAAGTACATAACAAGTTTTGTGTTATCGACACATAGTAATTACAAACACCAAAAGATGCACCAACAAAACAAAGCCTCCACCATGTTGGATTGTAATGCTTCCAAGGCTAACTATGAACCTGCAAGTGAAAATACAAATAATTAGAACAACAAAACATGGATGTAAACTTTAACTATATATAGAGTGAGTCATCATGTCAGTTCTTGGCACAAAACCATTACAAATTAGGTGATCTCTCACAAAGTTGCAGTAAAAAAGGGACTTAGTTGTTCCTGCATAAAACACACGGTAAATACGTGTCCAAAATATATTTCCAAACCAAAATATCCACTTAAGGACTCCCCTTGACCCAATAAAAGAGTTATTTCTGCATTCCTAATCACTTCTTCAAAATAAAAAGAACAAAACTCGAGCTCCCCTTGTTAAAACTCGAATTTGAAAAAGAAACACGCAGCTAGAAATTCAATTAGCTCGAGTTTGGTCAACCAAATTTGCTCAAACTAGAATTCAAGAAAAAAGCTCAATCTCTATTGAAAGAGCCCACTTCTACACGTTGAAATCAGTATTAACATTCTGTACAAGATAGTCCAGTCCCTACACAAGCTTTTGTAACCGAGAGAAATCCTACACACTAAACAGCAGCAACTCCACTCATTTTTGTCCCTCTTGCTAATTTTTTTTTGCCTCAAGAGCTAAAACAGTAGCCTAAGTAGCAGCATAAACATAAACATAATTCCAGCTGGCTTCCCAAGTAGCAGCATAAACATAAACATAAACATAATCCCAGCAGCAGCTTAATCTCTATTTTTTGTCCCTTTTGTAACTGAGAGAAATCCACTCATTTTTGGGACGGAGGGGATACATAAACATAATCCCAGCTGGCTTCCCATTTACAAACAAATATATATAACCCTCATTTAAAATCTCTAGGATTTTCCTAAAACAAAAAGACTCTATAATGGTACCGACTAGCTCTGTTAATGATTTTCATAAAACTAACCAAACAATACCCATTTCAATGTCAAAATACCAGTTTAAGCAACACTTTATAATTCATACCAGTTTTAGAAAAATCATACTATACCTGATGGGTGTGCCCAGTTTCCAACCTCCACTCAACCTCGATTATCTCAATCGCTCTCTGTCTGATCCAATTTGAGAATACGTAGATTAAAAAAACAATGTACGAACACATAGAGATGCAAATCATATTCCTTTTACAAGAGAGAAAAAGAAAGTACCTGATTAACCGTCTCATTAATTGTATCACCAGACTGCCCATTTGGTTCAACGATATGCAGTCCACTATTCGCATCCTTTGCAACCGAAAGTCCCGTAAAATTAGGGACAACAAAATCCATTCCGGGATTAGCATCTTGAAGCTGAGTTACAATCATAGTTGCAAGACTAGGAGCAAGTTGTTGCACCAACTCCGTTTTCACACTTTCCAAGAATTCAGTTGGGAATATAAAACCTCCTTTCTTGTCCTTTTTTTTCAAATCAGACTGCTTCCAAAGAGTCGCAATCGATCTTTTCTTTTGGAATCATGTACAAGTTCAGCGTAATTTTCTTTTGAGTTGCTACCTTCACCTGGGGATGACTCTATAGCATCTATCATTGCCTAACGATGGTGCATAAAGTCAGTCATGTATTTTTTCATCTTTCTCATTAACAATAAATAATAATGCATCTCATAAACTCACAATTTTCTCTTCAGCTTTCTCAGAAGCAGTGAGGTATTTTCTTCCGAAAACTCTTTTCCTTGATTCCTTATAGACCTGTGCGTGAGTAGGTTGTTTCTTATCCGGATCTTCTTGTTCCTAAAATCAGAATTTATAAGCACAATCAATAATAAGACGAGAAAATCATGGCTCAAAATATAGAGAATTTTGAAACTAAGGGCCAATAAAAAAGAAAATGATTGGAAGGTAGTTACCAATTCATGGCGTGATAAATTTAGCAAAGGAGAGTAGGGAAGAAAGCAGTATTCATTGTATACTAATGAAATAATGTATTGAATCTGTGTTTTTAAAATGATGTTACAGAGGTCAAACATATATACATAACTAGGAGAGGAAGTTAGGGAGTTTCATATCCTAATACAATGTAACAAAAAAGAAATTATGAGACTGGTGTCATGAACTGAAGTGGAACAGACAGACGACTGTCTGTTGGTCCAAGGATGAGGCGGGCGCACGAGAGAGAGAGAGGCGGACGCCTGGAAAAGATCCAAAACCAGGGTGATCCTCGGCAAGGGAGGCGGGCGCACGGCAGGGAGCGAGGCGGCCGCCTGGGCAGCAGCAACACCAGGTGGAACCACGGCAGGCGGGCGCAAGACAAGTGTGAGGCGGGCGCCTCAAAGCCAAAACTTTCCAATGGAATATGAGGCGATATTCTACACTCCCCCTCAAGTTGGCGCATGTAAGTTTCGAATGCCCAACTTGTCAACTAAAAACCGGAAACGTTCCGTGCCCAATGCCTTAGTGAATAGATCGGCCACTTGATCATCAGTGGAAATTTTGCATGGGGAAATGACGCCGGAAGCAACCCGTTCCCGAACAAAATAACAATCCATTTCCACGTGTTTAGTACGTTCATGGAACACGGGGTTATTAGCAATATAAATGGCCGCCTGATTGTCACAAAATAGTGTAGTGGCATGGGATTGTTGTGCTTCAATATCTTGAAGTAGCCAACGTAACCATAGAAGCTCACTAACCGTAGACGCCATGGCTCGATATTCTGCCTCAGCAGACGAACGAGAAACAACAGATTGTTTCTTGGTACGCCAAGAAATGGGTGCCCCTCCAAGTGACATGAAATAGCCCGTGCAAGATCGCCTAGTCATAGGGCAGCCTCCCCAATCGGCGTCACAATATGCCTCAAGAACCAAACCACCATCTGATGGAAGAAACAACCCTTGACCCGCGGTATTTTTGAGGTATCTGAGAACACGAAAGGCAGCATTCAAATGGCTTCGACGCGGAGCTGTAAGAAACTGACTCAAGACGTTAACTGAGTACTGTATGTCTGGTCGAGTCACAGTTAAGTAGAGAAGACGTCCAATAAGTCTACGAAACTGAGGAGCATCAACGAGAGGAGAGTCGTCTGAGTGAGCAAGATGCAAATTTTGTTCCATAGGAAATGCGCTAGGACGGCCACCTTGCGGCCACTTTCCTCCAAAATATCCAACGTATACTTTCTTTGACTAAGCACCATACCTTCCTTGGAACGAGCGACCTCTATCCCAAGAAAATATTTGAGTTTTCCTAGGTCCTTGATGCTAAATTTTGCATCCAAGTAAGACTTGACTTGCTCGATCTTGTTCTCACTGTTCCCTACTAACAAGACGTCATCAACATAAATTAGGGCAGCCACATAGCAATTGCCTCGCTTGAAAATAAAAAGAGAATGGTCTGCTCGGGATTGGCGGAATCCTACTTCAAGGAGGGCCTCTGTGAATTTCTGATACCAATTTCTAGAGGCTTGACGAAGCCCATAAAGTGACTTGCGTAACTTGCACACTCGTTGGTCACCATCCTTAGCAAACCCTTGAGGCACCTTCATGTACACATCTTCTTGCAAATCACCATGTAAAAACGCATTATTGACGTCGAGTTGATGCACAATCCACTCCTTCTTGACTGCTACAGCCAATAAACTCCGCATAGTAACCAACTTGGCCACGGGTGCGAAGGTCTCGTGATAGTCAATGCCCTCGACTTGGGTAAAGCCCTTTGCAACTAATCTGGCCTTATAGCGTTCCACACTCCCATCGGGCTTATATTTTATCTTGTAAACCCATTTGGAGTCAACCACTTTCTTTCCGGGAGGCAAAGTCTCAAGTGTCCATGTCCCATTTTGTTCGAGAGCAAGGATCTCCTTCTTCATTGCATCCCTCCATTCAACATGTTTAACTGCCTGATGATAATATTTAGGCTCATCACGTGAAGTGATGGCCGCCAAGAAAGCTTTATGATTAGTTGAAAAACGATCATAATTTACAAAGTTAGCTAGGGGATATACCTCCGAGGATTCTGATTGTGGAGTTGGAGACGAATGGTCTATAGAACCCGGTAAGGTAACAACATAGTTCTCAAGATGCTTTGGTTGTTTCTTGGGTCGATCACTCCGCCTTGGTTCAGCAACCTGGGTTATTTGCTCAGTTGGATTCTCAACTGTCTGTACAACTGACTGATCAACTAGCTGTTCATCTGGAGAGTCAGGCGGCTGTACGACAGCCTGTTCATGAGATTGTTCAGCCAATTGAGAACCTGGCTGATTCATCAAAAGATCACCTTGCTCCTTTGAGTCAAACAACGGCAGAAGTTCATCCTCCCAGTCAAATTCTCTTCTTACAACTGAATCATTCACGGGAAAATTTTGTGCCATGTTCTTGAATGGAAAAACTGTCTCAACAAATCTTACATCACGAGAAGTGTAAATCTGTCTTGCTTCAAGGTCAAACATTCTGTAACCCTTCTGAGAATGAGGGTAACCAACAAAGATACAAGGTCGTCCCCGAACATCAAACTTATCTCCCCCTTTCCTATTATCTTTGGCATAAGCAAGACAACCAAAAGAACGAAAATGCTCATAATTTGGTCTTTTTCCAAACAAGACTTCGAAAGGGGTTTTATTTTGTAAAAGTTTGGTGGGTAGCCTATTTATGATGTAGGTTGCAGTTAAAACACATTCACCCCAAAATTTCTTTGGTAATCCCGCTTCAAAACGTAGAGCTCTAGCAACTTCCAAAATGTGCCTATGTTTACGTTCCACCACCCCATTTTGTTGAGGTGTGTCCGTACATGAAGTCTCAAGAAGCATGCCATGCTCATGAAAATATTCTAACATTCGTTGTGATTGAAATTCAAAGCCATTATCACTACGGACCCTTTTAACTTGTGTGCCAAATTGGGTGTGAATCATGTTACAGAATAGGGTCAAGTAATGGTAAACATCGGACTTATACTTCATTAAAAACACCCAAACACCACGACTAAAATCATCAACAATAGACAAAAAATATCTTGCACCAGAGAGAGAGGGTGTTTTATAAGCACCCCAAATGTCGCAATGAATGAGATCAAAACAAGAAGTAGTCTGAATGGTGCTTAAAGAGAAAGGAAGCCTAGTTAACTTAGCTCTAAAACAAGAATCGCAATGCTTATCCCCTTTGTCTTCATGACCACAAACACTACTAAAGTAATCAGATTTGGAAGAAGCTGCATGACCCAACCTTCGATGCCAAGTGTCGGAGCTAACAACTGTTGTCAACGCTACTCTTCCACCTTTGACCGGCTCTAAGTAGTATAGACCATCACGTCGCCTACCCATTCCAATCAGCTTCCTCGAAGTTAAGTCCTGCATAGCACAAAAATCCGGATAGAAAATTAGCGAACAATTTAAATCTTTCGTTAACTTACTAACAGAAAGTAAATTGCACTTAAAATCCGGAATATTTAAAACATGATCGATTTTCAACCCATTGGGTAAAGCTGCACTTCCTACACCCTTTACAGGTATGGCATCGCCATTGGGAATTCTGACTGGCATGGAGTTCTTGGTGTTACGACAGTTGTGTAGACGACTGTCATCACAAGTGATGTGTTCGCTGGCACCAGAATCAATTATCCAGGACATATTTTCAATCTTACCCGCCATATTTGCAGTAGCATGCGTCACATCGTGCTCACCATTATTCTGATTGCTGAAGTACTCACCATCTTGGCGTAATTTCTGCGGATAGGCTGGTATAGGACTCCGTCGTCATTGGTTGTCAAGTTAGCAGATTTGTTGCCGCTTGTTATTCGACCACCCGTTGTTCGACCATTTGTCCTTATTCTTTGCCTCCTCCTTTCTTCTTGTCAGACGGATAACCAATGAGCTCATAGCACTTATCCACCGTGTGGTAGAATTTTCCACAGTGGGTGCACTTCGGTTTGTCCTGCGTTCCCTCCTTCTTGACCTCCTTGTTTGGCCTATTTGCTCCTTGGGCTTGAAAGGCTGCTGCCTCTACTGTAACCCTTCCAGCCATAGTGATCTGCCTCTGCCTTTCATCCTCGGACACCAAGTGATATGCAACACCCAAAGACACGGTTGGCTTTGTTCCCAAAATCTGAGTTTTAATGGTCCCAAAACTCTCATCTAGCCCCATTAGAAACTCATATAACTTCTCCTTTTCCTTCATCTCAGTCATTTGCTTGGATACATTGCATGTGCAACCATCACACTCGCACGATGGGATAGGAGATATTGAACTGATCTCGTCCCAAAGGCCCTTCAGTTTGGTGTAGTATGAAGATACAGATAATTTTTCTTGCCTAGTGAGAGTTATTTCTCTCTTCAACTCATAGGCTCTAGGTGCACTTTGTGACCCAAATCGTTCACGTAAATCTTGCCAGATAGCTTCTGAGCCTTGGCGTGTTTCACACTGCTACGAATCTCCTTTTCCATGGAGGTGTGCAACCAACCTTTCACCATCGCATTGCATCTTTTCCATAGGCCGGATTCCGCAGTACCTTCTCCTGGATTTGGAATTGAACCATCCACAAATCCAATCTTATTCTTAGCATAAAGGGCATTGCCCATCTCATCAACCCAGTCTGCATAGTTCCCGTCGTTCAGAAGATCACTCACAAACATGGTGTTTGGATTGTCCGAAGACGAGATGAAGTAGGGCGACATTACGTCCACCTTAGCTCCCCCTGCCACGCCACCTTCAACCTTGGTTTCTTCACCAGATTTGGACATGGTTTAGGGTTTCAGTGAGACGAGAAAAAAAAAAATTCGGAAGTTTTCTGAATCAAACAACCCGCTCTGATACCATGATAAATTTAGCAAAGGAGAGTAGGGAAGAAAGCAGTATTCATTGTATACTAATGAAATAATGTATTGAATCTGTGTTTTTAAAATGATGTTACAGAGGTCAAACATATATACATAACTAGGAGAGGAAGTTAGGGAGTTTCATATCCTAATACAATGTAACAAAAAAGAAATTATGAGACTGGTGTCATGAATCAAGTGGAAATGCAGACGATCGTCTGTTGGTCCAAGGATGAGGCGGGCGCACGAGAGAGAGAGAGGCGGACGCCTGGAAAAGATCCAAAACCAGGGTGATCCTCGGCAAGGGAGGCGGGCGCACGGCAGGGAGCGAGGCGGCCGCCTGGGCAGCAGCAACACCAGGTGGAACCACGGCAGGCGGGCGCAAGACAAGTGTGAGGCGGGCGCCTCAAAGCCAAAACTTTCCAATGGAATATGAGGCGATATTCTACATGGCGTAACTCTCTGAAAGACTTACGTCCCATTATGTGAACATCATCTAACATTAGACGATTATCTCTGTTCACCTTACTTTCCTCCTATGCACTAAGAGTGATGTTATTAAGTATACCCATAATCCTGCTTTAAAATATTATAGTGTGCAGCACTTTTCATTTGGATAAATAAATCTGGAAATTTGCCCAGCTTAGATGCATTTTGGATAAATAAATCTGTTTCAACTAATAGGTTATATAATTTGAGGAGCTGAAATGAAGCAATCCAAATCAATTATAAGTACCTGAATCTTTTCACAATGCCAGTATTCCAAGAGATCCTTAAAGTGAGGAACTGAAATGGTGTCAGGTTTGTTAGCCCATTGTTCGGTTGTTAACCTAACGGTTTATTTAATATCCGCAAGCGCACGGGCTATTGTAATATAGCGGGTGCAAGTACGGGTCGATCCCCCAGAGACAGGGTTTACTTTGGGATGATATTTGTCTTTATATAAATATATAGATAAAATGATTGGGGGAGATAAGAATTTGTAAGAGAAAATACTAAGAAGATACAGAAAATTACTCTAACATATAATGATAGTATTCCTGGGATTGAAAACAAATAAATATGCTTTAGATAAAGGTTTCTATCAAAATAACAAGGATGGTACATTAGGCTTACACTACTTCTGGTTAGGACAGTAGTGTTGTATCCTTCACTAATCATGTCCTAACTGTTTGAGATTTCCGTTTATGGTGCTTCCGCCCTGTCACAAATGGGCATTCCGGCTTAACTCTAGCTGACCACAATTAGAAAGAATCCATTAAGATCGAAAATCAACGTACTTTCCATTCAAAGAACACCCCTAGGCCGTTGAACTACTCTTGTGATCAATGGACTAGTTTCTTTATAAGGTCTCGTCAATCGAGATTCTCCGCTAGGTCCTTCTCTCAATTAACTGGGGTTCCACAAATATGAACGTCTTCATATTTGCAGGCAATTTAAGAATAATATAAAGAAATTGTTTTAAGATAAAAGTGCCAATTTCAAGGATGATACGCTAAGTTGTGCTAACTAGCACATGTATTTTAAAACTTACCGGCCTTTCTCTCGAGGGTCCGGCTTAGTGTAATCCCGTTCGTCACGCGGGAAAATCCGACTCTCCTTTCGAGGGTACCGTATAAATCAAAATCCATTAAGTCTATCAATCTCACGTATTTTCCACTAAAGGATCATCCCTAGGTCTTTAAATCACTTTGTGTGATTTATCGACCTAGTTCAATTCTTAGAGTTCCGCTAATCGAGATTCTCCGCTAGGTCCTTCTCTCGATTAACTGAGGTTATAAAACTGAGGACGTCTCCCCAATTACAAGCATTAAGATTAATAAGAAGAGAATTGAAATGACATGTAAGAGAAGCATGAATATAAATCATTGAGTTTCCAACTCCGAGAAATGGAGGATTACTCAAACCATTGAAATAATAAAAGAAGTAAGTAAAGAAATAGAGATAAAGGAAGAGATACTTATTCATAATAAAAGAGAGACAATGGCTGGAAAATAATCTTTGTATTGCATTCACCATCTTCAAGAGTATACAAGACTTGTCACGAATCATTGATACACCTTGAATATTGTGTATAAATTGCTAGAGTATTTTTGCTATACATTCTAAGTATAATATGATCCTTTCTGGATGTGTTTATGACCATTTTCGGATCTCCTAAACTGAGTACAAATAGCCTTTATATAGGCATTCTATGCTAGGGACACATCTCTTGCGAAAAGGCACCTTTTGGCTGATATGGGAGGTGCTCGGCCGAGTCAAGGAATCTGCTCGGCCGAGCAGAGCTTTTTGACTGTCACAACTGTTGTAAAAGGCACCTTTTGGGTTGAACAGGGGGTGCTCGGCCGAGCAGCAGATTTCCAGAAACTTTGATTTAATTCCTTCATATGCTCGGCCGAGTCAAGGGGGTTGCTCGGCCGAGCAGCTGCTGCTTTGGCTGATTTTATGTTTTTGACCTTCCCATTTCCACAGCTTTGCTTTTAAGCCCCTTATTCTTTCATAAAATGTACCTAAAACCTGTAAAACACATAAAAATACCCAACAAGCATAAAATCTAGGATATAACATAAAAGAGGCCAAATTATACTCAATTTACAAAGATTTAAAGATAAATAACATATTTATTATACTAAAAAAGACTATATAAAAACTACTTATCACCCATCTCAACTCGTCGGTGTCATAGGGATAGTAGTGCTTCTTCTTGACTCGGCATTTGTGAACACGCCAACTTGAATTCACAGACTCCATAACAAACTTTTTTCCATCTCCATTAATCATATATTTTTCCTATTCCAGTTATTAAATGTTAGAATAATATTCATAGCAATCTCAACAGATTTCACTAACAAATTTATGCAAAAGAGAATAATTAGTGACTTCAATGCAACATACCAAAACATACTACCATATCCTGTCATGTGTGGGCAAATGTGGGAAACTTGTATAATTAAGTGGCGCAAGGTGAGGATCTTTTCCCAGAGTTCCCAAGAAGAACTTAAATTCTTCAACAATTTTTGGTGTAGGTCCAACTGGTGGCCAAAGGAGTTCAAAATAATCAATTCGCGCTCATCTTTTGTACGCGCATGAACCTGTTTAATCTTTGTTGGCCCTCGATGATTCTTCTTTTGACCTGCTAGTGTAGTTTAAAGATTCATTCAGTATGCTAACAAGATAAAAAATAGTAATTGCAAATGAATATATGTATTAATGTATACCTTCATTTTCATTAACTTTTTGTGCATCAACTTCCATGTCAAAATTAAGCTTTCTTGGCCCTCGATGATTCTCATTCTGACTTGCTATATAAGTTTAATTATACATCCAGTATGCTAATGCTTGCTGAGAATATAAAATAAAGTGACTCCAACTAAAAATAAAGTGCTAATGTATACCTTCTTTTCCGGTAACTACTTGTGCATCAACTTCCATTTCCAAATGGTCATTCCTAACATCATTGTCATCATCGTTCAAATCATCATCAAGCTCATTCAGTTGTAATTCATCATCACAATCATCTCTGATCAATGTTGTATTAGCATCATACAAGAGGAAAGTTTAATTATTTTGAGCTTGAGGAACTAAGAATCAGACCTTCATAAACTGAATGAAAAAAGACATAAAAAAAATGTCAAAATCCATAAGAACAAAATCAAAAAATCAAAAGTCTTTAATTTGCGTTGACTGATTAATGGTTGGTTAACAAAATAGCAATTTTTTTATAATGCTGTAAAATCTAAGTGATAGATTGAGCTGCTCAAAAATTGACTTCACACTGATCCAAATGCATAAATAATACTACTCTTGAGGAAATTCTATCGAATAACATCAAATTTAGTTCTTCAAAACGAGATAAAACACAAAGCAAAACATAGATAACATAAAGTAATACTAACGAAATTCCAATTTTAACGGTATGATTTCTGGAATCTAGAATGAGCACCACGACCACGTAGCAGGAGTTGCCCATATTTTCAAACTCGAAGATTCTAAAGGAACAAACATAGAATTCAATCTTGTGGACGGTGGGGTAGCCGCTAATAATCCAGTATGTACCTTATAGCTGAAATGTCAAATATCTATCAGATGCTTTGGCTTTACTCTGTCCTAATGGTACCTACAGTCCTCATAACAATGTTAAGATTGTCCTCTTACTCACCACTTTCTCAGTCCTACTTAGTCTCATATTTTGTCTTTGACACAACCAAAATATAGAAATAAAAAATGATGATCATTACAAAATTCCAAAAAATAATATTAATATTATCTTTAATGGTCAATCAATAACTAAACAAGCCAAACAAAATTTCAAGACGATAGGCAAAATTCAAAATCATGTGGGAAAATGACCCAATGAGCATAGAATCATGCCGTGGAAATAGAAACCGCTGCATAATGTTTTAGCTATGAACAATCGAAAAATGTTTAAAAGCCACTCGAAACACTTGCATCATAGCACGGCTTAATACTATTGTACTATTTCAGATTGCAGTCATTACACCATTTCTCAAGTTTTCTACAATACAAAATGGCAATTTAGAAAGTTTCGCGAAAAAAAAATTACACAGGCTCGCCATTATAATAACGGAAAAACTGATATGCGGAGCTCATTATTCATCCCGAAGTTCATTTTTGCAGCAATAAACGCAAACCTAAACTGGGAGATTGAGAGAAAATGGAGGCGAAAGAAGATTTCGAAATAAGATAGCAATTGACAGGGGGAATGGAAGGGGTTTAGGTTTCCAATTTCATGAGAACTTAAAATGGGGCTTCCAGTTAAAAAAAAAAAAAACCCTAGATTTATTAGGGACATAGAAATTAACATTTGAGAATGGAGAATTGAGAAAGAGTGAGAGACGGTGAGATGATGAAATAGAGATTATACCGAGGACGGTGGCGGCCAGCGTTGGAGCTTCGTGATTTTTTTGGGCTCGTTACTAGCGTCTCTTCTTCTCTGCAAAAGCAATTTACCTCAAACAATAAACAATGTTGCTAGAACACCACTATATATATGAGTGAGTCATTTTAATTTTCAAGGGGGGTCAATAGTAAATTTTCAGGGGGGGGGGGACAAATTGGAAATATTTAGGTCAAGATAAAGAATAAACAATGGAGCGGTTCCCGGGCTTTGCTATTTTTTCCAGAAAAAAAAGAAGAGGGAAAGTAAATTCTTTAGCCCGCCTTAAAAAAAAAGAGGGAATTATTTCTGTGTTGCATTAGTAATTTAGCCGTTACATTAGAAAAATCTAATGTAACGCCAAAAAATCTAATGTAACGCTGAGATCAAAGTCGTTGCATTAATCAAAATGTGCCGTTACATTAGCTCTGTCGTTGAATTAGACTCGTTACATTAGCTCTGGCGTTGCATTAGATGCGTTACATTAGCTCTGTCGTTGCATTAGATGTGTTACATTAGCTCCGAAATGTAGTAGTGTTTTGAGATCGTAAAACTGAATTATGAGACCAAAACGCCTCGAAACTATCGGATTGAGTTGTCATTTCAACTTTCAAAGTAGTTTCTACTCCCTGCGTTCCAAAATGAGACACATTTTCATTTTGGACAAAATTCAACTTTTTGTAGTATATTTTAATAACTACGATTTATGAAAATGTTTGTTATGTAGTATATTTTAATAACTACGATTTATGTAAACGTTTGTTATTTACTTTTTAAAATATCAATTTTATTTTGCAAGTATATAATGAATATTGAAAAAGAAATTGGTAAAAATTATTTATGGACAAACTTTTTTTGCAAATCATTTATGGGCAAATTGCACTTTTGTACACCATTAAGTTTACATGCATGTTGCAATATGGAACATAATATACCAAAAGTTACATATGTAATTTGTTGAATTTTAAGAGTTGATAATGTAATTTTCAAAGAACCCGTTAACCTTCTTATCTATTTCGTTAACTTTTTAACTAGATGTCCGTTAGTTTTAACTGACATCCAAAAAAATTGTTGTTGATTGCAACTTTATGTGAACATGATGGCCTAATTGTAACTTTTGGTAAATTATGTCCCACATTATAAATGCATGTAAACTTTACGCGTACAATGCAATATGCCCAATCATTTATTTTTGAACATTTTAAAAAAAAAGTGATCATTCATTTTTACAGAAATGTAGAAACAAAAAAAAAAAAATCAGCATTCGGAATGGGTCTGGTTACCACTATGATTTACTTGCAAGTTGCAAACTTATGAGAATGTTTGTGTATATATAAAGGTTCAATGTTTGAAGCACTTTTCTTTGATTTCCAAATCAACACCCAAGGTCAACTGAAAGTTTAGTATAGCTAGAAAATCATTTCAACATAATAGATTACGGTTGTGATTACAGATATAAGTTACAAATGTTCACATATCTACCAATAAGCAGCGAAATAAAATAAACAACACAAAGAATTAACGTTTACTAGTTATGTCCCATCAAACAAGACTTTAAGCCCAAAAAGGTTTTCACTATTAAAGATCTGTTTTACACAAGAAAACAAGAATAAGTGAAACAAAAAAATTAAAATACTAAAGCAAATTCTAACCACCTTCTAAACTAAGAACAATCGTACTTTCCCAAGTATAGTATATTCTAAATAGAAGTAGAACAAAGAACTTGAATGAAATTTATATGTGAGTTTAGATGTAAATCACAAATGCACTTACAACCTAAAAGAATATCTTGAATCCATGAAGAACAAAAGTTTTTCTATTCAAAATTAAGAATTCTCAATTCGTGTCTTCTCAATGTGCTGATGGTCTTGTATTTTATAGGCACCTTTGAGAGAAGTCTTTTTCAATCGATCAAACTCTTTCTTATTTGATTTTACCATTATTTTCAGAATTGAATGAAGTTCTTAATTTAATGGTGACTCAATTTTCAACCAAAGTAAGTAGATCCGCATACTCACAACACATTTAAAAAATGCGTGGCTATGCATATGAACAAACTCACAACGTATCCAAGGATGGTGGCTATGTTCAAAAATGGGATAATCTTACATTAAGGGTTGAAAGCCTTTTGAGTAAAACCAAAAAATCAGAAATAGAATGAAGTTATGAATATGATACTCTTAGACAAGATGAGTATCATGAACAAGAACAAAACCAAATGAAATCACACAAGGATTACAAATATGAAATAAATTAAAGCACAAGGCTTTACTAGAACTCAAACTCAATCTTGTATATGAGAAGGCTCTGATACCAATTGTTGGAACAAAATGATCCATTAACCATGAACCGACTCACAACTAAATTAAGAATGAGAGGAAGATGAAGACGGAAGCGTGTACCTGAAGAATCCATGATTGTGTTCTTGATCTTGTTCTTGAATAAATGAGAAAGTAGGGAAGAGTAGATCTTCTAAATGATAGTGCCCACACTATAATCTTCTTGATGAATGAAGAGAATTCTTATGACTGAATTGTATATGTAACTAGTGTCTCTAATGGCTGATGGATAGCCTTTATATAATAAGAGAAGGGGCACTTCATTTAGGGACTACACCCTTTCATAAAGAAGGCGGTGAGAAGTTACCATTATGCCCATCATTTAATGATACTTACACCTAATGGAATTTTACATATTTGGTCTATACTTTAACATTATTAAATGATTATAACATATGAAATTAAATAACACATATTATTAATCCATGTTCTAACAATATTAGTTCTAGTCTAAATATATTTACATAAATAAAAGATATTTACATATTTAACAATGTCTTTTTCTAAATAGAAAACTAAATCTTTGATAAAAAAGTAATAAAATTCACTTACCAAACTTACCAATTGAATTTGAATTATGAAAATCACTATTTCCTAAAATCATAATCTTTCATCAACTTAGCTAGGTCAAGTACTAAAATCTATAAAAGTCAAAATCATAGACTAACTGGACACAAAAATGACCCAAGTGCTCAGGTAACGCCCCGATTTTCTGACCTTAACAATTTCACAATTCAACATCAAATATTGAGATTTATTGTGCAACCGTATAACTCAACTTATGATTTTATTCTCAGGAAATCGTAACTGCTATTTGATCAGAAATGAAAGCTCAGGTACAACGGTCCCTTATTCATTGTATCGAAGTTCTAAGTACGCCCTCAAGCTCATAAAGAATGTTGCACTTTACTTATCAACGTTTTCCTAAAAATTTTGCTTGCTTGTTTGCACATTACCCATATCTTCACAAAATTGTACCAAACTATTTTTTTATTTAGAATGCGATATTTATTTTGGTGAGGACGGACTACTGAAAAAAAAAAGCGTGGAGAGAGGGAGTATAATACATGCTCCGGTTTTGTTTTATTAGGAATATAACATTATCATAATATTATATTCTATATTATCAAGTATCTATTATACAATACAAGGGGCAAATAACTGTCTCTTATCTTTACATAAAGAGGGGTCAGGATTGATTCTTGGCAAATTGATCCAAGGGCTGAAAATCCTTCCCTCACTCCTCAACCGTCAGTAACCTCCCACAAAAACTGAAACATTAAACCCTCCTCTCCCCCACTCTCCTCCTCATACGCCTCCATATCCATCTCCATCCCTTCCTCTGTTATCCCTCTTTCTCCGCCGCCACAAAGCCTCATGGCACCTCCTCCTCCTCCATACTGCGCTCACCCCATACGTTTACCTCAGTTACAGAAGAGTAACTATTGAGAGGTTGAGGGAAGAGAGCTGAGATCAGGAAATAGATTTGAAAATGGGGAAGGTGAAAAGGCGCCGATTGAAGAAGATTGATAAGGCGATGAGGGGAGGTGGGGTGGGTAGGGACGATGGTGTGGGTGTTCTTCAAAGGAGGGTGGGGTGTACGCGGTGGGTTGTGACTGAGATGGGTGGATGTCGGTTGAGAGGTTGAGGGAAGAGAGGCGACATTGACGAGAAGGGAGAAGGCTTTCGATTCTCTCGCTGGAATGGTAATTACCTAATTCTCAATCAACTTTGTGTTTGTTGATTAATAATTTTCTCCTTCAAAATTTTCTTGCACTCTACCTGTTTGTTTCTTTGCCTGACCCAAAAACAACTCTCTAAAGTCTTTCTTCCAGATTTCTCATTTATTGAGAGGCCCGACTTCCATTTCGAGAAATTCAAACATTTTTTGATTACCTTCAAGAAAATCAATGTTTCTGTTTTAATAGTTACTTCCCAGTCTATGCGTGTTCTCGATTCTTCTTTTAAACTATATTTGTTTTTCTCCTTCTTATCTTCGGGAGAACTTTGAGCTTGGCTTTAATTGATGATGTTAGCCAACTCCAAATCATTTTTAGACTAAGGCTTTGTTGTTGTTGTTTTTTTTTTAAACAGAAATTAACGACTAGCATAAAAGAGAGGATAAAACAAACTACGGGGTAACAAAGGCCGAATGAAAAAATTAAAGCCTACAGTATTCACTTAATTTCACCTACTTTTAATTGACAACCAAAATTTCTCCTATAGAGATGTCATACATTTGTCACCATATAGCAGGTAACTAGCAATAATGAACCCGTTAACGAAAGAGGTAATAGAAGCGAGCATATCCACCGACTTCCAGTAACAATGAGTGATGCATATGCCACATCTGATATGTTAAGCTTTTAACACTTCGGTCAGTTATCTTGCAGATCCTTGGTCAAATATAACTGCTAAAACTCTGGCCCGCAACACCATTGATTTGGTTGCAGTAGTTGGAAATTTGATTTGTTATGAGAAAGCTATCCAGCCTTGATGGTTCAGGGAGTGGCTTAAAGACGGGATTCGAAGGATTCTCCTCCGGTAATGGCTCTTCTCCAGCTGCTCTGCGTGCCATATTCTCAGCCCTTCTCTTCTGAAGCAATGCCTGCTGTTGGGCTTGCTGACGCGACAGGTTGCGATAGTAAAATTGAAACTTCTGCTGTTCCATTGACAGATCATCCATGCATTCAATAAGAAATTCGACATTTCTCTCCATGAAATATATACCAACTTCAGTTTGATTGACATTCCGATAGAATAATGGAAGTTGTATTATATTGGTTCAGGTTAATTTCCATAATATTCTGATATTTGTTTTTTATTTTTTTAAAAAACATTTTTTGATCAATTATGGTTTCATCATTGCAAGGTGACAGCAGATCAACAATCCCTTATATATAGTTGCAAATTTCTTGCAGATTAATTCATCAAAACTATTGTTGCATAGATTAATTAATACATAAACATTTTCATGGCTAATACAAACAAAGTTGTTTGTTTTGCTTTTGTCATGTTATTAGGTATTGGGGTATGCTCTGCAGCTAGAGCACTCATGAATGTTGAAGGCTATGGTGCAGAAGGTAAGGGTGCTGCAGGAGGAGATAGTACAAAATCATGTGGAAATGCAGACGGAGAAGGTGGTGATGTTAGAGGAGCAGGGAATGTGGGCAAAGGAGTCGGACATGATGGTGTTTCAGTAGGAGTCAAAGGTAATGACACTGAAGGTGTTCTTGGAGCAGGCGTCAGTCAAAATTAAGTCTTCTGCCTGTATTGGATTATTAGATGGTTGGTTGATGGAGTAGAAATGTTTAATTATTATTTTTTTAAAAAAGCATGTCATTAACGTTTTTAAATAGGAGTATAAAAGAAATACTTTCTCCGTCCCTAAATGATAGTTTCATTTTTTTTCCTTTCATTTTCGTTTGTCCCAAAAAGTTAAGTGTCATTTTCAAAATTAGGCCTTCAAAATCACTTAACTATCAAAACTTATAATTTAACATTAAAATGTTTAAAAATTCAAATATGATAGGGATAGAGGGAGTACTAACATAATAAGAGTATACTTTATTAAAAAAATAATTGTCACTTTTTTTTAAAAAGCATGTCATTAGCGTTTTTAAATAGGAGTATAAAAGAAATACTCTCTCCGTCCCTAAATGATAGTTTCATTTTTTCCCCTTTCATTTGTCCTAAAAAGTTAAGTGTCATTTTCAAAATTAAGGCTTCAAAATCACTTAACTTCTAAAACTTATAATGTAACTTTAAAATGTTTGAAAAGTCATATAGGATTATCATTTAGGGATAGTGGGAGTACTAACATAAAAAAATATAATTTATTAAAAAAATAATTGTCATTTTAAAAAAAAACATGTCATTAACGTTTTTAAATAGGAGTATAAAAGAAATACTCTCTCCGTCCCTACATGATAGTTTCATTTTCCCCCTTTCGTTTGTCCCAAAAAGTTAAGTGTCATTTTCAAAATTAAGGCTTCAAAATCACTTAACTTCCAAAACTTATGGAGTTGATTATATTGTGAGTTTTTAGGGTTTATTGATTTGCTTTGTGCACTTCGGTTTTTCTTTCTAAGATTTGTATATGTTTCTTGCTTTGTATCTCAATTTAAACTGTGTTTAGGACTAAAAATTGTGAATTTTATGTGTGCTTTCGTAGATTTTATCTGTTTGTTAATTTATTGGACTTATGCTTTGGTTTTGAATTGATCTTTCAATGGTTTAAGGAGTTTGTATTAAACTGTGTTTAGGACTTATTCGTTTTGATGTATTGCTTAATATGAGAGTCTGATTCCCCGTGAAGTTTATGTATATTTGTGTATTTTTTGTTAATTTATATCCGTTTGTTGATTTTAAGAGTTAATTTTGTAATTTTCATTTGTTTGTTTGTTTCGAAATATGCTGTTGGATGTTGTGAAAGAATCGGGCCCTTGCTTCTGTCCGGAAGTTGCAAGAATTGAATAATGTACTGTGGTTGTGGTCAACAGATAAGTGTATTCCAAGCAAAAAAACATTTTTCTTCTTTATGTGCATTCCTTGATTGGTCATCTGTGGTACTCTCTATGTCCCTAAATGAATGTCCAAATTCAAGAAGTTTTTGTCCCAAAATGAATATCTTTTTTGCAAAAAACATTTTCCCTAAACATTTTTTACCAAATTCTTTTCACTGTTTATTTTATTATCATAAAACTAAATGTTTAGAAAGTGGTGGATAAAAAAACTTTTTCCCTACGTTTTTTATCAAATTGTTTTCGCTATTTATTTTATTATCATAAAACTAAATGTTTAGAAAGTGGATAACAAGAATATTTAAGGAGCTTTCTCATTAAAATGTATAAAAAGCACATATTTTAGAGTGTCCTTTATAATGAAATTTGAACATTCAATTAGGGACGGAGGGATTTAGGATGCATTTTATATTATAGGGTGCAATAGAGTTTGAAGAAGTGTGTTGATGTCTTGATGAAACACGGTTATAATCAATAGTATGTTTTGTTTTTTATCTCATGTCCATAAACCATTTTGATTAAATATTTTCTTTCATTATTTATCTTACCTTCATCTATTGGCAACATTGCAGCAAATACTCAAAGGAAAACTACCTCTCCTTTTGCATCCCTCAACCTCAGGTAATCACTCTATCTCACACACCCTGCCACTCTTCTCACTCTGACGACAGTAAAGCCATCTGATGGTCAAAGCTTTGTTTCTTTTTTTTTTTTTTTGTATAGAAAAGGTAAAAAAGGGAGCTGTTGGAGGACTTCGGTTGGAGCAGGTCGATCGAAAGGTTGCTACAAGAGATGCTAGCGTAGAGAGGTGTTGCTTTCGTTTTAAGATGATTGTTGCTGCCTGCAGAGAGCAAGTTACTTATTTCTATTGTCTTTGTTAGGATTTGTCGTTTGAGATTCAAGTTAACAATTTTTTCTTTTTATCTTTCTCTAAATCTTTTACTATATTTTTGTGCATAAAAATTGATAGTTGATGTATAATGTCAATGATCTTTGAATATTTGGTGAAATTGAATGTAGAGTGCATAATTGATGTACATTGATAGTCAAACAAAGAACAATATATAGATGGAGAAACTGTTTTTTTTTTTCACTTATTATTTTCCCTACTGCTTACCCTTTTGTACTGACCCGTGCCAATGGCACGGGCTTTTAAGTACTAGTATATTATTTGTAATAGAATAGGACTCTAAATATTCTAATGTATTTAGAATAGGTAACTTAATCTTTCTAATGTATTTAGGATAGGTAACTCAATCTTTGTATTAGAATAGGATTCTAACTCTTTGTAAACCCTATATATATGTACCTCTAGTAATATAATAAAAATGAGTCATTCATATTAATTTTCTCTCTACCTTGTATGATTGACTTCGTCTCTCACTTATTTATTCTAATATGATATCAGAGTAATAAGATCCATAATAGGACTTCTCCGCCAAACCCTAGCAGCAAAACCCTAAAGCCGCCACACCCTTACTTCCGCTACCCACCATCAAAACCCCACCCTTCTCCTTCAAACACCCTCAACTTAAAACCTATTAGCCGAAACCCTAAAAAAATCTCCAACGAAACCCCCTCCACCTTATACACCACCGCCCCACCCAAACACCGAAACTCTAAACTACCCACTTCGGCAAATCCTACCGCTGAACCGCTACCCTAGGCAAAATCTACCACCCTTGCTTTCGCCACCAACCATCCTCGGCTCAACCACCCTTAGCCAAAACCCCATTATACATAATCACCAACAAACCACCACCCTCCTCCTCCAAAACCCCCTACAACATGCGGCAAAACCACTGCTTGCCGCTAAACCTCCACTACTACATTTCTGAGCTAATGTAACGCCAATTTTCGTTGCATTAGGGCCCAAAAACTGTTACATTAGGCCTAATGTAACGCCAAATGACTATTGCATTCTCTTGCGTTGCATTAGGTCTAATGCAACGACATAGTAAGCTAATGTAATGCCAGAGCTTTGGCGTTGCATTAGGTAAATACCTGATGCAACGCCAATTTTAAAACTATATGAACACCTAATGCAACGCCACACTACAAGAAAAACAGGTTTTAGCGACAGATTTAACGACGGAAATTTCTGTCGCTAATTTTTTTTATATATTTTCACAATTTTATTAATTTTTTAAAATTTTCTTTTTTCTTTTTTCAATATTTTTTATTTTTGATATACCAAATTATCGACGGATATTTCCGTCGCTAATTTGATATTTTTTATTAAAATATATTATATATATATATATATATATATATATATATATATATATATATATATATATATATATTCTCAAATCAATCCCTTAACTTTTTTTATTCTCAAATCAGTCCCTTAACGTTTTTTATTCTCAAATCAGTCACTTAACTTTTTTTATTCTCAAATCAGTCACTAACAATTTTTAAAAGTTACACTTTGCTCCACCACCATCCACCACCATCCACAACCAACACAAATCAAACAAAAGTTTGTACAAATCGAAATAAAACACAAAATACATTAAAATGAACAAATTGAAATCCAAATGAACAAATGGCGACGGCGGCGTAAGATCTGGTAAGGCGGAGGAACGAGCGGAAAGAGGGTAGAGCGACGGTAGGGGAGGTGGTAGTGTGATGATGACCAATTTTTGAAAATCAAACGGAGTCGCCACTGTGCTGATGATCGATTTTTGAAAATCAAACGGAGTCGCCACGCCGTTTTTAGTTTAAGGGCTAAAACTTTGAAAAATGCCCAAAATGAGAGAAGTGAGTTCGGAGGTCATGTTACACTCCGGGAAGAGCGTTAGTGTTCACTCGGAATGCCTCGTAAAACGAGTCTTCCTAACTTGAAACCATTTGTGTGTGTGTGTGTGTTTTGCAAAAGGAATTTTCTGGAAATAAGAGTTTTGACCGGACTGGACTGAAATTTACCAAAACATTGTGCTTCTGTGAGTGAGAAAAGACTGAAAACAAAAATATTTGTCCCTTACATTTCTGTCCGCGCGGATCAGGCCGAGCCTCAATCCTCTCCGCGCGGATGAGACAGTAATATTCCTTTTTTGCAGCTTTCCAGTCTGATTCTGTAAATTCCAAAATGTAAACTGGAGTTACAGAATCAGAATTGTAGTGTTGCAACTGAAAGTGTTAAATAAAAAAAACATTTTGGATTTTGCATCCATGCTTGTCCCCACTTTCCTTAGGCTTTGATTAGTGATCACTAAACATGATTAGTGGTGATCTACTATATCAAGCCATCCTTAGGGTACCTTAGGACTTAAAAAACATTTCATTTGCTTGGGATGGGGAGATTTAACATAAAACAAAGATTAATGCATGAAAATTGAATTTAGGTTAAGGGTGTATCAGCTTTAGAGTGGATTTCTAAGGTGGTCATTAAGATGACCATCCTTGAGATCTTTAAACTCAATGTATCAACTTCACCCCTTTTGTAACCTAGGAACCTTAATGGTCTTCATCCACGGAAATTGTTCCAAGGTGAAGATCTTATGTTAGAGAAAAACATTTACAAAGAAATAAACAATTTAGATCATTTAAAATGGTCATCCATGGAAATTTATTCCAAGATGACCACATTTTAGGTCAAGTAAGAACTAATTAACATAAAAGAAGATGAAAATAAGAATATGGACCATTTAGTGTGATCATCCATGGAGATGAACTCCAAGGTGACCACACTTTAAGCCAAGAGACCAAGTAACAACTAGTTAATGTAAAAAGAGGAGCAACAATTTAAAAGGATGTGGATCCTTGTAGAGAATCATCCATGGAGATGAACTCCATGGAGATCCTCTTGGATCTAGGACAAGAGATGAACAATCAAGTAAATGAGCAAGTTACATCTTTAAAATGTGAGATGTATGCATGGATGAGGGAGATTAAGGTAAGGAGAAGGAGGGTTTACCAATGGTTGCACCCTATCTTCCTTGGATTTGTGTTTGGGGCTTGAATATGATCAAGATTTGTGTTGGGATTTTGTGTTTTTGCTTGGTGTTTAGGCTATTTTCTGGGATTTTCGTGAATATAACAGTAGGGTTCGAATAATGAGATCCTTTAAACTGAGAGAGAATGATTTAATTTATAGGCTGAATTTAGGTTTCAATTATGTCCGCGCGGACGAGACTGAGTCTCATTCCTGTCCGCGCGGATGGGGATGTTGGCGTGCCTGACTTTGCAGAAAGCAGTTTTGGCTGCTTGCATTTAATGAAAAGTTGGTCAATTTCTTGGAAATGACTCTTCCCAACCGATTTTTGACCTATTTTTGTTATTCCTTCAAGGTCCTTTCTTGTTTAAATTGCCTTAGAAAGTGACCAAAATGCCCTTAAATGTTTATTTGACGTGGAAGTCGTTAAATTGGGCTGAAGGAACATTGGCGGCTCAGATTGGGACACTTACAGTAGCCCCTCGGCGACGGCACTTTCGGAGGAAGTGGGGTCGTCGATAAAAGTGAGGTCCCAATCTGATGGGGAGAAGAGGGTGACTATTTTGGTTGGACCGCTCGGAAAAGGAATGACCATTTTGGTCTGATGGCTGCACCTAATGGTAGGCTACCTAAGTATCCTTAAGAGGAATCAAGCCGGTCGTAGTTCGGGTCTTTCGACTATCTTCAGACGTCGACCCTAGAGTGACTGTTTTAGGACGTCAACCTGGTAATGATTTCGATTTGTCGAATCAGATGATGATTGAAATTTATCGCTTTCCTCATGTTTTGTGTCGAAACTGAAGTGATAGCGTTTAGGTGCCTCAAGCCTTGATAGCGTTTTAGGTGCCTCGAACCTTGATGATGGCGTTTTAGGTGCCTCGAACCTTGATGATGGCGTTTTAGGTGCCTCAAACCTTAAAGATGGCGTTTTTGGTGCCTCGGACCTTAAAGATGGCGTTTTAGGTGCCTCGAACCTTAAAGATGGTGTTTTAGTTGCCTCGAACCTTAAAGATGGCGTTTTAGGTGCCTCAAACCTTAAAGATGGCGTTTTAGGTGCCTCAAACCTTGATGATGGCGTTTTAGGTGCCTCGAACCTTGATGATGGCGTTTTAGGTGCCTCGAACCTTAAAGATGGCATTTTAGGTGCCTCGGACCTTAAAGATGGCGTTTTAGGTGTCTCGGACCTTAAAGATGGCGTTTTAGGTGCCTCAGACCTTTGATGATGGCGTTTTAGGTGCCTCGAACCTTTGATGATGGCATTTTAGGTGCCTCGAACCTTGAAGATGGCGTTTTAGGTGCCTCGAACCTTTGATGATGGCGATTTAGGTGCCTCGAACCTTGATGATAGCGTTTAGGTGCCTCAGACCTTGATGATGGCGTTTTAGGTGCCTCAAGCCTTGAAGATGGCATTTTAGGTGCCTCGAACCTTTGATGATGGCATTTTAGGTGCCTCGAACCTTAAAGATGGCATTTTAGGTGCCTCGAACCTTGATTTGAAATGATTTCCTTCGATGGTTTGCATCCTTTCGTTGGGGACGGGCTCTGAGGGGATAGATGGTCCTTTGGTGGACTTCACTTGAAGGGATCGATCTTACGTTTGTTGCCGCCGATGGAAACGAGGAAAGAAACGGGATTCCGTTGGCTTTCATCGGGGAAATCGGGCTTACGTTTTACTGCCGTGGGAAAGGATGACCGTATTGGTCGAGTGGCTGGACCTATGATAGGCTACCTACGTATCCCAAATGGGAATCAAGCCTATACGTAGTTCGGAAGCTACTGGGGGTGGAAATGAGGAAAGAAACGGGATTCCGTTAACTTTCGTTGGAGAAAACGGGCTTACGTTTTACTGCCGTAGATGGAAACGAGGAAAGAAACAGGATTCCGTTAGCTTTCATCGGGGATGAACCTAAGTTGAGGTTTAGTTCAGGAGTATGAACCTAAATGGGGACTTAGTTCAGGAGTATGAACCTGAATGGGGACTTAGTTCAGGAGTATGATCCTAAGTCAAGGTTTTGGTTCAGGAGTATGATCCTAAATGGGGACTTAGTTCAGGAGTATGAACCTAAGTGGGGACCTGGTTCAGGAGTATGAACCTGAATGGGGACTTAGTTCAGGAGTATGATCCTAAGTCGAGGTTTTGTACCTGAGGGAGACTATTTGAAGGCGTTCTCGCTGGGGAAGATTCGAGCTTACGATAACTATCGGGGAAAAGGGTGACCGTGTTGGTCAAGTGGCTGGACCTATGGTAGGCTACCCACGTATCCCGAATGGGAATCAAGCCTGGACGTAGTTCGTCAAAGAGGTGGCGATAACAAAAGGCCACGGGCTTTGTACCCAAGAGTGACTGTTTTTTAGGGGAGTCACCCCGAGTTTGACTATTTCTTTGGGGAGTCACCCAAGGTTTGACTTTTTTTTTGGGGAGTCACCCGAAGATTTGACTGTATTTGGGAGTCACCCGAAGATTGACTATTATCTGGGAGTTACCCGAGGATTGACTGTTATTTGGGAGTCGATTGACTGTTATCTGGGAGTCACCCGAGGATTGACTATTATCTGGGAGTCACCCGAGGATTGACTATTATCTGGGAGTCACCCGAGGATTGACTATTATCTGGGAGTCACCCGAGGATTGACTATTATCCGGGAGTCACCCGAGTTTTGACTGTATTTGGGAGTCACCCGAGGTTTGACTGTATTTGGGAGTCACCCGAGGATTTGACTATATTTGGGAGTCACCCGAGGATTTGACTGTCTTTGGGAGTCACCTGAGGATTTGACTGTAATCTGGGAGTCACCCGAAGTTTGACTGTTATCTGGGAGTCACCCGAGGATTGACTATTATCTGGGAGTCACCCGAGGATTGACTATTATCTGGGAGTCACCCGAGTTTTGACTGTATTTGGGAGTCACCCGAGGTTTGATCACCGTATTTGGGAGTCACCCGAGGATTTGACTATATTGGAGTCACCCGAGGATTTGATCGTCTTGGGAGTCACCCGAGGATTTGACTGTAACTGGGAGTCACCCGAAGTTTGACTGTTATCTGGGAGTCACCCGAGGATTGACTATTATCTGGGAGTCACTTGAGGATTGACTATTATTCGGGAGTCACCCGAGTTTCGATCAGATTGGGAGTCACCCGAGGTTTCGATCAGATTGGGAGTCACCCGAGGATTGACTATTATCCGGGAGTCACCCGAGTTTGACTATATTTGGGAGTCACCCGAGGTTTGATCAGATTTGGGAGTCACCCGGAGTTTCGACCGCATTTGGGAGTCACCCGAGGATTTGATCAGATTGGGAGTCACCCGAGGATTCGACCGTTATCCGGGAGTCACCCGAAGTTTGATCGTTATCCGGGAGTCACCCGAGGATTGACTATTATCCGGGAGTCACCCGAGGATTGACTATTATCCGGGAGTCACCCGAAGCTTGATCAGATATGGGAGTCACCCGAGGTTTGACTGTATTTGGGAGTCACCCGAGGATTGACTATTATCTGGGAGTCACCCGAGTTTTGACTGTATTTGAGAGTCACCCGAGGTTTGACTGTATTTGGGAGTCACCCGAAGTTTGACTGTATTTGAGAGTCACCTGAGGTTTGACTGTATTTGGGAGTCACCCGAAGTTTGACTGTATTTGGGAGTCACCCGAGGGTTTGACTATATTTGGGAGTCACCCGAGGATTTGACTGTTATCTGGGAGTCACCCGAGGATTTGACTGTTATCTAGGAGTCACCCGAGGATTTGACTGTATTTGGGAGTCACCCGAGGATTCGACTGTTATCTGGGAGTCACCCGAGGTTTGATCGTTATCCGGGGAGTCACCCGAGGATCGATCGTTATCCGGGGAGTCACCCGAGGATTGACTATTATCCGGGAGTCACCCGAGGTTTGATCAGATTTGGGAGTCACCGAGGTTTGACCGTATTTCGGGAGTCACCCGAGGATTTGATCATATCCGGGAGTCACCCGAAGTTTGACTGTTATCTGGGAGTCACCAGAGGATTGACTATTATCTGGGAGTCACCCGAGGATTGACTATTATCTGGGAGTCACCCGAGTTTTGACTGTATTTGGGAGTCACGCGAGGTTTGACTGTATTTGGGAGTCACCCGAGGATTTGACTATATTTGGGAGTCACCTGAGGATTTGACTGTATTTGGGAGTCACCCGAGGTTTGACTGTATTTGGGAGTCACCCGAGGTTTGACTTTATTTGGGAGTCACCCGAGGATTTGACTGTATTTGGGAGTCACCCGAAGTTTGATGATAATGCTAGTAATTGACTAAGATATGCTTTCATACCTGAGCTGTGCTTACCTGTTGCTGCCGGAAGGACTGAGGCTACAGCTGATGTTGATGAAGAGTTGTTGGATTGCCGTTCGCGGGACGGTCTCTGTTGACGATTTGTTGTCTTTGGAGGCATTTGTCGGATAGTACATGAACTTTGCTGTTTGCCATGAAAAACAGATTTCGCTGATAACTTGGCGACGGGGCCGATGACTTTTTGATCTGAGAGGTGGACCCGATGATTCTTTGACTCGAGGGATGGACCCAAGGAAATTTTTTTTTTGACTCTGAGGGGTGGACCCGATGATTTTTGACTTGAGGGTCTTGCCAGTTATTTGGGCCATACTGTTGAAGTCATTGTCATTACGCTTCGATGGAGACCATCCTTGCTGCAAAGAGGCTTCAGGTCGTAACGGAAAACTGGTCTTTCATGTTTGAATTGCTGCATTTGTTAGTAGAGAGGATGATGCATATATGACATTCATGATGACAGATGCATGCATAGAACCAAAATGATTATGAGACAATGTATGAAAGTATCACTGCATATGTTCGCGAGATGATGCATTCACTTGCTTTTGGAGATGCACTTAGCCTAAGCTTTTGGCAGGGAAATTATGATTTATGATCTTCAATCACTTAGGGTTGTTCCTATTGATTCAAGTTTTGTGCATGCTACATGAGCCCTGGGGAGATTTTTCTGGGGATGCATGGTGATGAGAGGGGATGTATTGGGATGTATGTGTCTGGAAACTGTTTGAGACAGATTTTGAGCAAGTTGGGGCGTACTCTGAGAGTGTAGGTTGCAGCAGATTGATTCGTTGCTGATGAGAACAAAGTGTGTCGTGCATCCCGCATCAAGAAGAGAACGTGCGCAGAATGATCCCAGCCTTAGCGAAGTCTAGCTCGATGATGCAAAGCAAACCCGGGAGGGAATCGTAAGTGGGCAAATCCATCATATAACAGAGGGAGGAACTCCAACGTGGACCAAGGTGACTTGGTGAAGCCCGGCTGAAGAGCCGAGCACAGAGAACCTGAGAGAACCGCTTAGCGAAGCCCCAACTTAAAGAAATTCAAAGCAGTCTTATTGCAGACAAAGTTATCATGTGGTCAAGGAGGCACCCATCTTTTTCAGACCTTAGTCAATTAGTCATTGGACAAGACTCGAAAATGTTTACGTGCAGGGGCACATCTTTCGAAAAGTGGGAATGTATCCCGAATTTGTGTATGACACTCTCGCTTTTGAGTTTAACTCTTTTGGGAGAGTATAAGTATCACAAGGTGTGGAAAGGTGTATGGAAGCCCCTGCTGACAGAAAGACAGTGTTTGACTCTATCTTCCTATGATGTAGAAAGAGAAGACTTGTCGAGACACTTGAAAACTTGTCTTATTCATGATGATCACAAGGCTGTTTAAAACCCTTTATTGATGTTCGGGTTATTCAAACACTAAATCTGATATGAACAAATATTTTGATTAATCACGAGGAGAAAACCAACTGATATCGAGAATCAAACTCGGAAAGATGGAGAGAAGGATCTGTGTATAGGGATGATCCTTGATGAGACCGGATTTTTTGGGATTTGAATGTGATTATGACCGGACCAATTATGGTTGCCTACGTTCCCCTCCTGACGAGGAGCTCAGGTCGCCGTAGTTCGGGCTTATCCCGAATGAAGAGGGAATGAATGTGAAAATTCACGATTTCGAGGACCTTTGAGGATTTTCGGAGAATTGGAGAGTTTAAGAACATGTCTCCTTGGAGTTTCAATGGAAGACACGGATGCGGAGCCCTAGTGGGACATCCACGGCTAGTGTTTGTGGAGTAGAAATGAACTATGCTCACATAAAATGCCGAATGAATGGATTGAATTTGCACAATCTTTGATTGATGATCTTTTGAGCCGAGATGGATTTGGCTCTGATTTAAGCAAGCACTGAAGCATTAATTTGATTTAGATCCTGAAGATATTAGAATGAAACTGCTATCCGGTAGGAACTGTAGCTGAGTTTCAAGGCTTCGATCGATCATCGGGTGATTTGGAAAATCGTGACCTCTTAAGGTGAGAGGTCGGCTGGGCCTTTTACTGACTGAACCTCTAAAAATAAGAGGTTGACTTTTGAGGATGTGTTTGGGATTTCTAAGGTGAGGAAATCTGTGATTGCATCTTCATTGCCTCTAAATTTTGGCTTTGGCCGAGGGGAAGGGTAATGGTAATGGGAATATCCTCTAAAATCGAGAGGATGGCTTGGGATTGGTTTAGGTAGGGAATATCCTCTAAAATCGAGAGGATGGCTGAAATTGGTTAGAAGGTATTGGTGAGAGAAAGTTCAAGCAAATCAGAACTTTTGAGAACTTGCGAGGATTCATGCTCCTTTTGAATATTGGAGAGCCTTTTGAGAAGTCGAGGACTTTTTTTTTTTTGGAGGGCCTCTTGAGAAATTGAGGATTTTTTTTCTGAATTGTGAGGATTTAAAATCCTTTTTTTTTTTACGTGCAACCTTGTTTTTTGCCTAGACTGTCCTTTTTTCAAGGTTTTCAGCCTAGCTGGGCATTACTCTTTTTGCACTCTTGATTTTTTTTTTTTATAGCTTGGAAGGCCTCCTGAGGAGTTGAGGATTATCTTTGTCCTTCCTTCATGGCTTGAGATATTTTGCGCATCACCGACTCTCGAAGCTAACTTCTTGGGCTTGCTTGGACTTCTCTTAGCATGGAGCAAAAATGATGGCTAAATGGGGTTTCAAAACACGCCGATCTTGAAATGAAAAGGTATTGTTTGGTGAGGGTGAGGTAATGGCTTCCCTAGGGTCAAAGGCTTCAACCGCAATCCCTACCGGATGACCTAAACGAAATTAAGTCTTCATTGCTTGCTTAAACTTGATTGAGAAAGATTAATGCAAATTCATTGAGTTAACGAAATGCTGAGTATGATGAAAGAGATGTGAGCATGTGAGATGCAAGATGGGGAGTTGGTAAGCCCCAATAAGGATATCAATTGATTTCTCACTCCGATTAATTTAAACATGAGTCATTTCAGAGCATTAGCGGTTGAGCAGCACAAGTGATCATCTAGGATAAAACCATTTCAATTAAATGTAACGTGGGTGTGCAAGTAATGTCTCGAGTCTAGCGAGAAAAGAAAGAAGACATATATAAAAGTTATACATTTAACTACTATGTCCAAAATGGACTAAAACGACAAATGTCCAGGAAGGACTTAGCTGAAAGAGAAAAATACTAGAGCCTACAAAGGTTGACTAAAAGACTATTCATTGGTACTTGAATTTCGGGCCTAAAAAGGGCTCAGTCATTTGCGCTGCGGCTTCGTGGAGGAAGGGACCTTAGGCTCATTAGAGTAAATGACATAGTAGTCAAATCCTCCTGAAGGTTCCCCAAGTATCCCCACACTGGTATCACCAGCTTTGAATTTTTCTTTCAACTTTTGCTGGGAAGAGGCTTTCTTCTATTTTGGGAGGACGATCTTCGTTTATCCAATCTTGATAGTCCCTCTCGAGGCAGTCGGGGCAGTCACAGATATCCCACCAAATGTGCTCAACAGTTGGAGGTGAATTCGGGGTTTCAGGCCGAGTTGTGCTAGGATGGTTCTGAGTTGAGCTAGATTGAGGAGATTTGCTGCTGGGCTCGCCTGGAAACAAATGGTTGGATTCCAAAGGGTAACGAGAGGCATTAGAAGACGGAGGAGCAGGCACGTATTTGTCCTTCAGGGGAGCTCCAGTCGACTGGGGGATTGTCAATGTCCCGAAATGACGGGTGGCCTCTTCGATCCAGGCCTGTTGCTCATTCTGGCGTTCCTCGAAAGCCCTGATGGCTAAACACACTTTCTCCAATGTTTGGAAATTTCCCAGAGGCAAACCTTCATTCCCTCTGCTGGTATCTGCAAGATCGGTACCATTACGAGGGGGACACCTCGACGAGCCGCCGAGGCATGCCGAATTGCTCCATCCCCGACCGCCGCTGGATGGCGGCACTTTGAATTGCTGTTTGGGGGCTAGCTGGCCTGTAAGTCGACGGGCGGGAGTTCCGGCGGTGGTGACATAGGAAGCTGGTGGTGGAGTCCTGACATATCCGGGACGATTGAGAGCGGGAGGAGGATTTTCTTCCTTCTTCACGGTAAAAGTGCCATCGAGATTGGGACTGGCGGCTAAACCATGGCTCCTAAAGACCTCCAAAAGATTGTCAATTTGAGCTTCATGTCGCAGTCTCATCTGCTCTACCAACTGGATCCAACACTGGTCTGTCTGAGGGATCTCGGGAGGATAGGTCTGTCCATCATTCTCAAATCCGGATTCGAGATTAATCATCTGGGGATTTTCACCAATTTCCACATTTTCCTTGGCATACGAAGGCTCTCCGATTTCAATCATGTTCACTTGGTTATGGTTCCTTGGAAAAGGATTTTTGACTGTATTAGGCCCCTCGAGGACTTCTAACTTTCCTTGCTCTATCAAACCTTGGATTTCCCTCTTCAGGGGGACGCAATCATCTGTCAGGTGCCCATGGTACTGATGAAAGGCACAATGCTTGGAGGTATATCCAAAGGAGCATTGGGGTCTCTAGGCTGATAATTATCGAAGGCCGGAGCAAACCTTCTTTTACCAAACCTCTGAAGATATCACCCAAAGGCATCCCAAAGTTTCCCAAGCCTTGGAGCCGGGATCTGGATGCATCAGGTTTCTTGGGAACAAAGGAAGAGGCATTGTTACAGTCCTGTCCCGCATAGGGCTGGGCAGGAGTCGTGTTGGAGGTGGAAGAAGCCCGGTATCTGTAAGTAGGTGCAACAACTTGCTGTTGATTGTAAGCTCTCTCAAATTTAGCCCCGAAATTGACCATTGCACGTAAGTCCGAGTAGGGGAAGTGGCTAAGGGAAATTCTCAAATGCGGCTTCAAGCATGACTGGAAGATGTCTAACTGCTCCTCGTCAGAGGGAGGGATGGCCATTTCACTGAGCTTAAAGTTCCACCTTTTATAAAAATCCCCAATATTCTCATCAGGGCGCTGTATCGTTGTCTGAAGGTCAACTCTGTTTGTTTCCCATTCCAAGTTGGCTTTATACTTATCTGTGAAAGTACTGGTAATCTGTTCCCAAGTAGCCCTAGCTTCAGGCTTCAATCGAAAGAACCATTTCAAAGCTCCTGACTTCAATGAGAGACTGAAGTAGTCGGCCAGCTGCTGATTTGTGCACCCTTTAGCTTTCATTGCCAAGGTGTATGTATCCAGGTGAGTTTTCGGACATGCAGTCCCATCAAACAGGTCTAGATTACGCATCACAAACTTGTGGGGCAGGGGGACAATAGAGTCCGGGTCCGTAGGTCGGAAGGCAGCTTTCTTAGCAGTCAATTCAGCAAGCTGTGCTTTCATTTCCTTGTGTTGTTCCATGAACCAGGCCAGGTGAGGGTCCTGTGGTGGAGCCATAGCGTTCAGACCAGTGACTGAGCTGGAGAGAGGAGTTACCACTGGCGGCACACTCACTATCAGAAACAGGTATTTTAGCGACGGAATTATCAGCGACGGACTCATTCCGTCGCTAAATAGCGGCGGAATATAAGCTTTAGCGTCGGAATTATTTTGGCGTCAAATTTAGCGACGGAATTTAATTCCGCCGCTAAATTCCGCCGCTAAAATGAATATTCCTCGAATATTCGTTTAATTACCGCCACTATTTTCGCGGTTGATTTACCGACGGAATATTCCACCGCTAAATCTTTATCAGCGACGGAATTATTCCGCCGGTGAAAATATATCATTTCTTTATTTTTTTATTTATCAGCGTCGGAAATAATCCGACGGTGAAATTAAATTTTTTTTTTTTTGAAATATTACACCGACGGAATATTTCCGCCGCTGAATAATTATTTTTTTTAATTTATCAGCGTCGAAAATATTCCGACGGTGAAATTAAATGTTTTTTTTAATTAAACACCGACGGAATATTTCCGCCGCTGATAATTTAATATTTTTTATTTTTCAGCGACGGAAATATTCCGTTGCTGATATTAAAATGTAATTTTTGTTTATTTTTAGAACTAATTAACAAAATAACAAACTAAAAAATATTAAAGTATCATAAATATTTTTGATATTTTTGAAAAAATAAATAAATCATAAATATTTATTAATTTTAATTTAATAAATATCATTATTTTTATTTATGTAAAATATGAAAGTTATTTTAAATTACTCTCAAAAAAATAAATAAACAAGTCAATAAATATTATTTTTGAAAAAATAAATACCACATAAATATTTATTAATTTTAATTTAATAAATATCATTCTTTATAATTATTTAAAACATGAAAATTATTTTAAATTACACTAAAAAAATAAATATGAGTCAATAAATACACTATACCCTATACCCTATACACTATACCATATACCCTATACCCTATACCCTATTCCCTATACACTATACCCTATATACCCTATACCCTATATCCCTATGAAATTCATGATTTTAGTGTAAATGTAGTGTATGCATGCTTTTAAATCAGTTTAAATGTTGCATTTATACAATTTCAAAGTAATAATCTCGCTTATTTTATTTATAGGAAAGGGAGCATGGTCCGAATATCAGTTTTGTGGATGTTTACGCTAGCACCCATCTTCGGAATTTTACAGCGCCCGATCAACCTCCGCAATGGGTTGACGATCGCTCTGCTAATGCCTTTGTAAGTAAACTATCATTAAATGACTTGATTTTGAATATGTAAATTTATTTATGTACCTTACGTTGTGTATATGATTATAATTGTTTGTTTTATTTTGACAGGCTGCATATCAAGCCGCCGTTGTTTCCGAAGGAACGCCTCCCGCGAGCCCGTCCCCTTCGTGCTCGATGTTTGGCACTCGGTCACCTCGAGGACATCCAAAGAGAGGAGCCCGAGTGTTAGGGATGGGGATTACGGGCGGCAATGCCCGTCGACGTCGACCGGCTGTCGGCGAAATGATGCCCCGCCCACGTATGATCCGAGGGTTGACACTCTGGAGGCTGCGTTGGAGGAGGAGAGACGCGAGCGGGCAAAGCTTGCGGAGGCTTTGGCGGTTCAGACGCAGATGCAGGAGGAGAATGATCGGCGTCATGCGTAGATTCAAAGACAATATGCAGAGACTCAAAGACAATTGGCGCGTTGATGGCTCATCTCGGCCAGACTTCCAGTGGTAATTTCCGGCCTCCCCGAGTTGATTGCGGACTTTTTTAGACATTTTTGTATTAATTTATACTAGTTTGTAAACATTTGAGACATTTGGTACCCGCGGGAGCCCCTCTCCCCTCTCCCCCCCTCCCCCCCTCTCCTCCACTCCCCCTCTCTCCCCCCCCTCCCCCCCTCTCCCCCTCCCGAATTGGTACGGGGTACGGTGATATTTAATTTTTATTTGGTACGCTGATATTTGATTTTTAGTTTTTATAGTTTTAGTTTTATAAATTGAAATGTTATATCAGGTACAAAAAATTTTGATTTATTGATATTTTAAATTATTTTTTTTAATTTATTTCAGAATCAGCGACGCAAATTTTGTCGCTGAAATTAATTTCAGCGAATTTAATTTTTGATTATAGCGGCGGAAATTCCGTCATTTGAAATAAAAATTAATTAAAATAAATTAATTTCAGCGGCGGAATTTTCCGTCCGAAATTAATTTATTTTTAATTAATTTTTATTTCAAATGACGGAATTTCCGCCGCTATAATCATTTAATTTTTATTTAATTTTGATTTCAAATGGAAATTTCCGTCGTAATAAAATTTAAATTAAAATTAAATAATTTCAAATGACGGTAATTTCGCCGCCGAAATTAATTTATTTTAATTTAATTTTTATTACAGCAACGGAAATTTTCGCAATAAAATTAATTTAATTAAATTAATTTTTATTACATGACGGAAATTTCCGCCGCCGAAATGAAAATTTAATTAAATTAAATTGATTTAGCGACGGAAATTTCCGTCGGCTTGTAACCATTAATTCACCGGCGGAATTTAATTCCGTCGGTAAAATCAAAAAATACCGGCGGGAAATTGACCCGTCTGAGCACCGCGACGAGTGCCGGTAAGTGACCACCGACGGAATTTTTCCGCCGGTGATTATTTTTAGCGACGAAAATTTAATTTTAGCGACGAAAATTTCCGTCGCTAAATGACCTTTTTCTGGTAGTGACTGGTGGAGGGAATACTATATCCCGGAGCATAGGTGTAAACATACCCTTGACCCGGATTGCCCTGAGGGGTAGGAGATTGAACATGACGGTTGAGCCCGAAAGCTTGCTGCGGGTTTTCAAGGGGCAGAGAGGGTGGAGGCAGACCTGAGGTAGCCGAATAGCTCGGGTTTCCAGGGTGAGACTCATAAATAGGCCTAAATGTAGGCTGATGTCCCTGGTTGTTGAACTGCATACCAGGCTATGGCGAAGGTGTATGACCAGGAGGATACTGCGGTCCTGGTGATTCTGATGAGACTGGGGCAGGGGCTTACTGGCCCATTGGACCCTGAGTGAGAAATGGGTTTGTGGGAGCTGGAGAGGTGTTAAGAGCAGCTGAACCATCATCATTTTGAGAAGGGGCTCTTGACTGTTGCCCTAGACTGAACTGTGGCGGCGGCATTCCAAACTGTTGATGTGGTACCCTGAACTGTCGCTGCGAAGATCCGGGCTGATTGGTCCCAAACTGAGGCGGGATCCCAACTTGCTGTGGTATTCCGAGGTACCCCCAACCATGGGAAGACATTCTGTACTGATTTTGTCCCACTGAGGAACTGCGAACTGGCTTGTCACGTCAGGTTGCATGGGTCCAGTATCGAGAAGCATGGGCTTCGGTAGTAGTACCATAGGAGGTTGGAGGTGGCATTCTGGAGTAGTCAGGGCGACCAAGATTAGGATTGGGGTCCTCCTCTTCTTCCACGGTGAAGGTGCCATCGGGATTGAGACTGGCGGCCAAACCATGGCTCTTAATAACCTCCAGAAGACTATTCATCTGTGCTTCCTGTCGCAGTCTTATTTGTTCAGCCAACTGATTCCACTGCTGTTCTGTTTGGGGAGTCCCGGGAGGCGGAGTGATGTTGTCCCCATCGTTACCAGCTGATGCAGACATTCTGAAACTCAGAGTCGAAACAAATGGTGAGGCTGGCGATGCGCTTGACTCTTCCCAACTGATCAGACGGTGACCCGGTGCCCGAAACCAAGCTTTGTGAGGAGCTGCGGGGAGAAAGACACGAGGGTTCAGATATTTGGGAATGAAGGAGGGTAGGTGTTTGGGCTTAGGGCTCATGCAACATACAGTTATTTGTTCTCGTTTACTTAAAACGTATTTTATTAAAACCTAAGCGGTTGGAAAAGATTGCTCTTCTTTTTCGCAAACTATTCTAAGTCCTGGATCAGTGGGTCCCATCACTACGCTACAGACCCTCAACCTGTAACCTCGAACAAGGGTTCTGTAGGGCAAGCAGGTCCCACCGACCGAAAAGAAAAACGATCCTAAAGTCTGGCGGGTAATCGAGTCCTAACGAGTATTCGATGTAAATTACGGGCAAAACTGACATCAAAGGTCAAGATTATATCTGGGGGCTCGACAAAAAGTCGGCATGGCTTTGATTGATAATGTCGATAATTGATCTTGACCCGTCGTCAGTTAGGCCGTAATTAGACATGGCATAATCGTTAATCCTCGATGACTCAATGTCATGTCGGGAGTCGGTGCATAAGTTGTGGAAGTCAAAGTCAAAGTCAAGGTGCCAGTCAAGATCTGGTCAAAGTTCATGACGGAAAACCGGCATGACTTCGACTGATTAGGGTCTCCGAAAGATATTTGACTTGGCGTGCTGACTAAGGTTTGGCTGACACGGTGTATACACATACAGGGCACGACACGGACCAAACTAAAAACCAACCGGGTCTCGGACAAAGTGTGTCACGGACAAGTGCATGGTCGACACAAGGCTCCAAGGGATGTTTGGGTAGTCCCGTGCTCGCACCGAGAGGCGTAGTAAGGCCAAACGGGCTGCTACTGGGATTTTCCTGGGTTAAGGACGTAGTGTGCAGTGTAAGGCCAAGTGCGCGTAGTGTGTGGCAGTCTATCTTCTTTTTCTGAGTAAAATAGAAATTTTCACATGTGTTTTAAAAGCACGATGCATGCAAAAAATTTTGAAAACGGTTTTTTTTTTTTTTTTTTTTTTTGATTTTTTTTTTTTGATTTTTTTTTGAAAGCAAATAAACACATAAGCACATAAGCACAAAATTCAAACAGTTAAGGAAACGGGTTCGACAGTCAAAATTTTGACTTTTCCGAGGCGGCCAAAAAGATAACAACGCGAAATGGGAAAAACAAACACACACACACATACAAATGGTTTCAAGTGCCGGGACGGAAGTTTGACCCACAAAAGCTTTTTCTTTTTTTTATAAAATGATACCGGAACGTGGCTTTGTTAGGCCATAATTTATCCCAAGCCCCGGGTTAGGAAGCGGTACAGGAAGCTTAATGGTTTCCACCTATATACCAAATATCATTTTTTATTTTTTTATTTTAAAAAGATAAAGCTTTTTTTTTTTTAGTCCCCAGTGGAGTCGCCACTGTGATGATGACAGATTTTTGAAAATCAAACGGAGTCGCCACTCTGATGATGACCGATTTTTGAAAATCAAATGGAGTCCCCACGCCGTTTTTAGTTTAAGGGCCAAAACTTTGAAAAATGCCCAAAATGAGAGAAGTGAGTTTGGAGGTCACGTTACACTCCGGGAAGAACGTTAGTGTTCACCCGGAATGCCTCGTAAAACGAGTCTTCCTAACTTGAAACCATTTGTGTGTGTGTGTTTTGCAAAAGGAATTTTCTGGAAATAAGAGTTTTGACCGGACTGGACTGAAATTTACCAAAACATTGTGCTTCTGTGAGTGAGAAAAGACTGAAAACGAAAATATTTGTCCCTTACATTTCTGTCCGCGCGGATCAGGTCGAACCTCAATCCTGTCCGCGCGGATGAGACAGTAATATTTCTTTTTTGCAGCTTTCCAGTCTGATTCTGTAAATTCCAGAATGTAAACTGGAGTTACAGAATCAGAACTGGAGTGTTGCAACTGAAAATGTTAAATAAAAAAAACATTTTGGATTTTGCATTCATGCTTGTCCCCACTTTTCTTAGGCTTTGATTAGTGATCACTAAACATGATTAGTGGTGATCTACTATATCAAGCCATCCTTAGGGTACCTTAGGACTTAAAAAGCATTTCATTTGCTTGGGATGGGGAGATTTAACATAAAACAAAGATTAATGCATGAAATTTGAATTTAGGTTAAGGGTGTATCAACTTTAGAGTGGATTTCTAAGGTGGTCATTAAGATGACCATCCTTGAGATCTTTAAACTCAATGTATCAACTTCACCCCTTTTGTAACCTAGGAACCTTAATGGTCTTCATCCATGGAAATTGTTCCAAGGTGAAGATCTTAGGTTAGAGAAAAACATTTACAAGGAAATAAACAATTTAGACCATTTAAAATGGTCATCCATGGAAATTTATTCCAAGATGACCACATTTTAGGTCAAGTAAGAACTAATTAACATAAAAGAAGATGAAAATAAGAATATGGACCATTTAGTGTGATCATCCATGGAGATGAACTCCAAGGTGACCACACTTTAAGCCAAGAGACCAAGTAACAACTAGTTAATGTAAAAAGAGGAGCAACAATTTAAAAGGATGTGGATCCTTGTAGAGAATCATCCATGGAGATGAACTCCATGGAGATCCTCTTGGATCTAGGACAGGAGAAGAACAATCAAGTAAATGAGCAAGTTACATCTTTAAAATGTGAGATGTATGCATGGATGAGGGAGATTAAGGTAAGGAGAAGGAGGGTTTACCAATGGTTGCACCCTATCTTCCTTGGATTTGTGTTTGGGGCTTGAATATGATCAAGATTTGTGTTGGGATTTTGTGTTTTTTGCTTGGTGTTTAGGCTATTTTCTGGGATTTTCGTGAATATAACAGTAGGGTTCGAATAATGGGATCCTTTAAACTGAGAGAGAATGATTTAATTTATAGGCTGAATTTAGGTTTCAATTATGTCCGCGCGGACGAGACTGAGTCTCATTCCTGTCCGCGCGGATGGGGATGTTGGCGTGCCTGACTTTGCAGAAAGCAGTTTTGGCTGCTTGCATTTAATGAAAAGTTGGTCAATTTCTTGGAAATGACTCTTCCCAACCGATTTTTGACCTATTTTTGTTATTCCTTGAAGGTCCTTTCTTGTTTAAATTGCCTTAGAAAGTGACCAAAATGCCCTTAAATATTTATTTGATGTGGAAGTGTTAAATTGCGCTGAATGAACATTGGCGGCTAAGATTGGAACACTTATAGGTAGATCTAGATCATAAAAATGGACAAGAAGAAAGGGGAGAGAGAGAGACGCAGAGGGGAAAGAGGGTAGAGCGACGGTAGGGGAGGTGGAGGGGCGGCGACGCAGAGAGAGAAGGAAATGGCGACGGCGGCGTAAGATCTGGTAAGGCGGAGGAAGGAGGCGAAGAAAATGGAGAAAGAGAGAGAGTGACGGAGGGCGAAGGTGATGTGGCTGTGGTGGCGCCGGAGGGTGACGGCGAAGGCTGAAGGAGAAGTCGGAGGGTGATGCCGGAGGGAAATGAGAGAGAGAGAAACGGGTTTGTTTATTTTGATAAACTGAAAATAAAGAGCGAGAAATGAGGAGAGAAATAGGGAGAGAAATTATTGGTTTTGTTTAGAAGAATAGTGGACCGTTAGATTGAATGTGTGAATGGTTGAATTTGGTTTAGCTCATGATCCGCGTGATTATTTGAGACCCAATAAAACAATGTCACATGGCATTGTTTTATTGGGTCTCAAATAACCACATGGATCATAATATTAATAATAACTAGTAATAATACATAATATCAAAAAAGTAAATATTTTATATTATATACTTTATTTCTTTAAAAATTATTAGTAATAATACTTAATAATAATACTAATAATGATGCTATTGTTAATTATTCAATTAAATAATTGAATATATAATTATTATTATATAATTAATAATAATACTTAATAATAATATTAATAATAACTAGTAATAATACATAATATCAAAAAAGTAAATGTTTTTATATTATATATTTTTATTTCTTTAAAAATTAATAGTAATAATACTTAATAGTAATACTAATAATGATGTTATTGTTAATTATTCAATTGAATATATTAATAATTATTATTATATAATTAATAATAACAATGTTATTAATTAATAATAATACTCATTAATTTAATAATTTAAACTTCTAAGAAATATTAATATACCTAAGTAATAATTGATAGAAATATTTAGTTAATTTCTAACTTATTTTATATAATTTTTTTTAAAAAAAAACTTCCTTACCAAAAAATGTCTAAAATATGTATCTCAATTCAAAAATAAATTTTTAAAAAATAATTATACTTTTAAAATATTAATAATACTTATTAATATAGCCTCATACCCTAAACCTCATATACCCTAAATCATATACTCTATACCCTATATTCTATACCCTATATACTATAATACCTATACCCTATACCCTATACCCTATACTCTATACCCTATACTCTAAACCCTATACTCCCTCCGTCCCAGAACAATGTTCACATTCACTGTTTGCACATGTTTTAAGGAGTGAGTATTATATTGAAAGTGTTGTGAGTGTGAAAATAAAATAGGAGAGAGAATGAGTGGAGAGAATAGTAAATTATAATGGTGTTGTGAGTATTAAAATAATGTAGGAGAGAGAATGAGTGGAGGGAATAGTAAAGATTCCTTTCCATTTTAGGTAAGTTTTAAATGTGTGAAGTAAGTTTTGGGACGCCCAAAAGGGAAAGTGTGAAGATTGTTCTGGGACGGAGGGAGTATACTATACCATATACTCTATATAATATACCTTATACCCTATATCTTATACCCTATATCATATACCCTATACCCTATACCCTATATCCTATACTCTATACACTATACCCTATAGGATATAGGGTATACCCTAGGGATGACCAAAACCGGTTTCGGGCTCGATTTCGGTTCGGAACCGCCGATTCCGGTTCGGAAAATGTATGACCCTTAACCGGCCCGGTTTGCTCACGGTTCCGGTTAATCCGGTTCCGGTTTTCTCCCCGGTTCGTCCGGTTCTGGCTTTTTTCGGTCCGGTTCCGGTCCGGTTCTATTGAAAAACAAAGAATTTTCGTCCGGTTCCGGGCTTTTTCCGGTCCGGTTCACCATTTTGGTGACCCTTAACCGGCCCGGCTCCAAACCGGTTACGGTTACTCCAGTTTCGGTTTTCGTGACGGTTCATGGCGGTTCCGGGCTTTTCCGGTCCGGTTTTCCGGTTCCGGTCCGATTTCGGTCCGGTTTGGCCATCCCTAGTATACCCTATACCATATGCCCTATATCCTATAGGGTATACCCAATGCTCTATACCCTATACCCTACACCCTAAACCCTATGCCCTATGCTCTATACCCTATACCCTATACCCTATACCATATACCCTATATACCCTATACCCTGTACCCTATAGGGTATACCCTATACCCTAATTCCTATACCCTATATGGTATACCCTACACCCTATAGGGTATACCCTATACCCTATGCCCTATACCATATAGGGTATACCCTATACCTTATACCCTATACCATATAGGGTATAGGGTATACCCTATACCCTATAGGGTATAGGGTCCTATAGGGTATATCCTATGCTCTATACCCTATACCTTACACCCAAAACCCTATGCCCTATGCTTTATACCCTATACTCTATACCCTATACCCTGTACCCTATGCCCTATACCCTATAGGGTATACCCTATACCATGGGCGGAGGTATGAAGGGGCAAGGGGGGGGCACTGCCCCTCCTTGACAATTTTTTTTTGTTTTTTTTGTTTTTTTTTTGTACTTATGTAATACAATTTTCTTTAAAAAAAAATTTATATGTATTGTGACTATACTTTCTCCGTCTCACTAAAATTACATTTTTATTTTAAACACAGAGATTAAATGTAGGTGTACTTCCTCCGTCTCACTAACAATTTTATTTTTATTTTAAACAAAAAGATTAAATGTAATTTGGTTGTGAGTATAAAGAGTGAGGTATGAGAGAGATAATTGGTAGAAAAGTGTAATTTTTAATGAGACATTTGATAAAGAATTTAACTTTTAGTGGGACGGAGGAAGTATATTTTGAAAAAAAAAATGTTCTATATTTATAATTTTTCTTTTAATAGATGTGATTTGTAGACGTTAAATAAATATACATGTTGAACTTTTTGATATGTGAAATTATGTTATATGTGTGTCGAATTGTATAAGATATCAATGAATGAATTATTGGCACCATTAAAGCAGATAATTTACTATGTCTAAAATTGTATTCGGTATGAAAAAATACACCAAATTTTTTTTTTCGGGGGCGCTGCCCCCAAACCCCCATACATCATTCCTTCACTCCAAAATTTCTTGCCCCCCCTTCACTTAATTTCTAGCTCCGCCACTGCCCTATGCCCTATACCCTATACCATATACCCTATACCCTATAGGGTATACCCTATACCTTATACCATATATCCTATGCCCTATACCCTATAGGGTATACCCTATGCTCTATACCCTATACCCTATACCCTAAACCCTATGCCCTATGCTCTATACCCTATACCCTATACCCTATACCATATACCCTATAGGGTATATGTAACGACCCTAACCCTAGGCACTATTTTAATATAACATTATACGCTTTTAATATTAATGATTACTTTATATGTTTACTTTATATCTTTAAATTCTTATATTAGGATAAAAGGATAAGGAAATAAATAAGGTTCTAGGAGAAAAATAATAATTGAAATAAATAAAGTAATAGAATGGAGTGGTAATAAAATGGACAAATAAAATGTTGTTGGTTGGGAGAATTATTTTAATTTATGAAAGAATTGTGTAGGGAATTTTTGAGTGGGGGACAAATTCCCCCAAAACCCTCCCTCATTGACCGCCCCCCCCCCTTTTCTCCCTTTATCATTTTCTACACTCCACCTCTCCTCCTTCTTCATCTTCTTCCTCCTCCCTTTCTCTCTCAAACTTTCCATGGAAACCATTGTTGGAGCTTCACCTTCCAAGGCCCCTCCCAAGATCAATCTTTCACCATTTTTAGATCCGGGAGCACTTTTGGAATCGGGAGACCAAGAGGAATTCATCAAGCCAAAGAAATCCATGATCCACCTCCCATTTTGAAGTAAGTTATTATGACCTTCCCTTCTATGTAATGTTCATGAATTAATTAAGGTTGTTCTTGTTATTAAAATGGTTGTTGATGCTTGGGAACTTTCTTGGATGATGAGAAATTTGGTAAGGAAATAGAATGTTGTTGTTGGTTAGGAAATGGGTCAAGAAAGTAAGTAAATGGGTTAATTAAATTAAGAAATCTATACTTGGAAAGTGATATTGAAATGGGTAGTGCTTCAAATGGTAATGATATAAGATTTAATCATTTTTGGGTTTCATGGCTTAGTATGGAATTGTTATGACTTTTTCCTCTTATAAATGATCATAAATTATAAATGTTGTTCTTGTTATATTAATGGGTGTTACATGCTTTAGAACCTTACATGATTTGGAAAATGGGTAAATGAATTTGGTTGAGGATAATATTCTTGGAAGATGATTTAGAGGGTACAAAATGGATAAAATGTAGAATGATAAATAAATTAGAACTTCTCTACTTTGGGTTGCACGATTTAGGAGGAACTTAGTAAAGCTAGGAAATCTTCTTGTTGATCTTTAATTTTGAGTAGAAGGAAAACTTGGAAAGTGAAAGAAATTAGTAAGAGATTTCAATTTGGGGAAGCCTGGAAATGTTTGGATCCGGCACTTGGGCGGTCGCGCAAAGGGGCGCGTGGCGAGCGGCCGCCCCATGTGTCCGGAGAGGATAGTGTGCCTTGTAAAGCCTCTTGGGCGGTCGCCCAAGAAGGTATGGGCGGTCGCCCAAGACCCCGTGAAGTTTAATTGTAAATCTGAACCGGAAATGGTTAGCAACATTGTTTGGTCACTTATAGATTGTGACTCCCACTTGGTAAATTGAACTTGGATCTTCATAGAGACCTTGTATTATTGTATAAAGACCTTGTAGGATGGATTGATGGTATTTCCTTGCCTCACCTTGAGTTCATATATATTGGTTATATTATGCATAGTGTGTTGATTATTGTTGCACTATGATATTGGTTGGACATGAGTATAATTACCATGTTGATATATTGTTATCCCTTTTTGTGGATTGTATTCAAGTATCTATTATGTGCTTGATAATGTTGAATACTTGTTATAGTATTGCTATCTTAATGATATGCTGTGGTGGTATGTATCCCTACTTTGGATCATACAATGTTTGGTTAAGCAAGTATGTTATTACTGTGCTTAGTTATGTAAATCCAGCTGGTATTGATTTATTTGTTTGTTGGACAATGTATGGAATTATAATGGCATCGAGCCAAGTCCATTATAATTCATACATTGGTAACCCAATTGTCCCCCTTGTGTGGGATTTGTGGGCTAGCATCTCCTTTTGAGGTAGATGGTCTAGTTTCACCTAGGGATATGACGTGTGTCAGAATCCCTATGGTAATGTTATTGTTCATGGTTCCGGAACCGCTTCATCAACTATTCTTCTTTGCTCGGATGTGTATATCCTTTTGGAGTTAAAACCTTGGCTCGGTATCCTTCTAAGTGTTACTTTATCGCACTTATATGTTGATATATTCATGATGAGTCAATGGTCGTTGTTTCCAACCGGTATGGGACGGTTGGCGGCGAGGAAGCCTCTCATATTATGTGAATATGTCTTGATGTGTTGCATATTATTTGGCATATTCTTTGCATTCATAATAGCTTCTTGAGATTTATTCTCACCCCTCTCCCTTTTCTTGTTTTAGATTCTCGAGACGAGTGGACCAGCCAAGTAAGGGCGGTGAGGAGTTTGGAAGTTATATTGTGGGAATTGTCGGGGTATGATTTGGTTGGTATAGAAAGTGTACTTGGGTATAATTCATTTATGGAATTGTAATTATAAATCCTTATTTTATGTTATAACCAAAGCCGTTTTGTAACTAAAAACGTTTCTTACATTCTACGTTAGATAGCTATTTCTCCTTTGTAAAGGTGTAGAATTATTTTGAAATGGTTATAATAATTGTATTTATTTTCGAAGGTTAATTAAAGATTTTAAAAGTTTGTGAAAATTGGGTTAGTTTGAGGACGCTCCAGCTTGGGACACGTGTAGGTTCCGGGTCGGGGTCCTCACAGTTGGTATCAGAGCTCGGTTAGAATTCTCGGGTAGAGTCTAGCTGAGTGAGAGTGTGCGATAACTTACGTCGAGAGTTTAATGCAGGAATTTGTTCAAGGACAGAAAATGATATTAACCAACCAAGGAATCAAGGAAGGGTGAGTTATGGAAAGATAGATTCCTCCACCATCAATTGAGGTATTTTACCTGTCTCAGGAGTTAGGGTTCATGCTTTTATAAATCCTCGTTCGTTCGTTCTCATGTGGCATTACCTTTCGTTGTTATTTGCATATGACCTAAGAGTTGCCTTATGTCTTTGGAGGTTCTACTCCGATGGGGTCGTACCTCGAATCATCCTTAATTATCTTGGTAGTTGTGATTTAGTGGGCATGTGTTGCCGGTGGATTTGGTCGAGTACCAATCCATGAATCATCGTTATATTAATCCGAATTATTTGAGTAGTTGTTGTGTTTGAGGAGGACCTCGCAAGAAGCGAGTCTCCTTATCTATGTTTGATTTGCCTCCGTGTGTGATTGAGGCGGGTAAATTATAAATTGATGTTATGTCATATATGCGTAAATGTCGAAAGTATGGCCTAAGGAATGTGAAGGTTATTTGGATTGTGTGTTATAATTGATTTAGAAGAACCTTGAATTATCTCGTATACCGATAGTGAATGAATTGGTAAACTCTTAGTTGAGGTTAGGTGTATGGCCTAATTAAGAGTAGTTTATGGTTGTATAGTTGCATGATTAGTTATTCATTGGTGTCTCATACTGAAGACTAGAGATATGAGACTAGTGTTGAAAGTGATAATCTAAGTGGTGTCTTCTATGTGAGTTTCAAAATAGGTTTTCATCAAGTATCATACCGGATGTTGAGATTTTGAGTGGCTATAAGGTACTAATTTGGTATTCGGATTCCTAGATAGAGGACACTAATTAGGATGATGGACTTGATGATTCATCTTGGGAAAGTATTTGATAAAGCAGATAATTAGCTTAGCGACTCTCTGTAAGGATAAATTAGTACTATATTAGAAAAGATGATACTTGTTGGTTAATCAAAGGGTTATAGAGATCTTAAATAGGTAACTGTGAAGAATAAGTATTCATTAGTACTTGTTGACGATTTGTATGAATGATTTTAGAAACTAGTAGGATACTCAATGGTTATTAGTTGAATTTTCGGAGTGTTACAATTTCAGTGGAAAATTGCTTTAAGGATATACTTAAGACAACATTTATATTTAGTATGACCGTTTTGATTTATGGATTGTGTACTAGTTATGGAGAGGTAAATAGGGTAAATGTGAAGAAGTATAATAGATGTAGTTATTGGTGACTTATAGGGGTCAACTTCGAGAAATTGGTAAGATAGGCATGTGGTTCGTTTTGAGAATTGATTATCATTAGTTGAGAAAATGAGGATGAATCTTATTGGGAGACAGGATACTTTAGGATGATTTATATACTATAGTTCGACTTAGTTACGTGAATCATATGAGGGATTTGTGTGATGCTTGAAAGATATTGACGTTGTACGGATTTTAAGTTGTTGATGGTTATGGAGAGTTAAGTTAGATTATACCGTAATGTTTAATTGAAATTTGGGAATGATTGATCTATGTGAATTCCGATTATATTTTCTGATTTAGAAAATTATGGTATTTAATTGGGAACTAGATGTTGCAATACGTTGTTACTAAGTACAATACCAATATTAAAGGTAGGGAATAGATGACTCAAATTAAGTAAAAGTGTTGAATATACAACTTGAGGAATTATTGAATTGAGGATGATTTACCTAGTTTATAAGCTTAATGATTGTTTAGTGTTATTTATCGGAAATAGTAATAGTATGGCAAGATTGTGTTTTCTTATAGAGAAATTAACTAAGTATAAATATCATAAGTGGTGGCTATACTATAAATAGAGATCAAACAAGAATATTATGTGGTATTGTTTAATTGTGTTTTAACAATTGAAGGTGTGTGTTGAACTTCGGTGTGAGCATTTGTACCCTTCGGGGATAATTGATTTAATAAGGTCGGTGAACCGTTTTTGTGTACATTAAAATACGTGAGTAATTTAACTATCTACAAGCTGGTATGGGACGGTTGTAGATAATTAAATCACTCGAGTTATTTTTGGTAGCTTATCAAAAATTTTTTAAAAATTTTCTTAAAAGTGTGAGTGGTTTAGTTAATTAAAAGCTGGTATGGGCCGGTTTAAATAAATAAACCATTCGGGTCTCTTTGAATCTCTTTTTTATATTATCCTTTGGAATTACGAAAGATGTTGTAAATTTTTGAAAGACTTGATATTCGAAGATATAAGTTGTCTTGAATTAAGTAAAAAGGCAACCTAGTTTCCCTATAATGATTTATTGTATTCAAGTTTTGATCCGAGAAATGATTTGATATGTGGGGTTATTATGGTGTTGGTCACATGTAGACTCGGTTTTGTTTTGGAGTTGGAACGGCTCCGTTGTGGGCGGCCAACCATTTGATTTGAATATTGATCCGTCTCTGGACACGAAAATAAGTGGAACATTGAATTGTGTTATATAGTCGACCGGTGTCCCGTTTATAGAATCATGATCTTATTAGCATGTTCATATTTATTGTTTCTTGGGCAGTTATTTAATGTTTATATCATGAGCTATTTATTGATAAAGTCCTCACATATGTTAGGGGATCGTTTAGTTGTATAAAACCCTAGTATTAAATGGATTGGATAGACCTCATTTGGGAAAGTCCTTTTGGAATGTAGGAATGTTATTGAGTTTAACCTTGTGAAAATTGAGGAATTATTACGTATTGTTGAGGATATGCTACGGGCATGTACAATGGATTTTGGTAGTCGATAGGTTGTATGATTATCAGTGGTTGGATGCGTATGATAGCAGTTATTATTCTAACTTTGAAATAAAATCGTATGAGGCGTGGTTAGGGAAGAAAATGTCGATCTCTAATTTGTTGGGTTGAGATTAGAGAAGCAAGGCCTAAGGTAGATTGGCGCCAAAATTTGTTAATCCATTTGAAGTTTTAGAAAGGGTTGGTGATTTGGCTTATAGACTGACTTGGAAAAGCTTATAGAGTATTTGAAGTTTTAATGTGATATTGTAATGTATTTGGTGACATAAGTTGTAATACCTTATTTAATTATATTTTCATCGAGATCGGAAAATTCGTGTTAGTGATAATTGTATAGTACGCTTGGATCATTAAGTGGTAATGTCATACTATTAATGGAATTAGAAATTTAATTTCTTTGGGAGAAGGATCACAACATTGAAGAGACTATTTGGAAATTGAAGTTGAGGTATACATGAAACCGAGGCGGGTTGATCAGTTAGGTAAGTGACAGTCAAATTCGGGACGAATTTTCTTTAAGGGGGAGTGAGTGTAACGACCCTAACCCTAGGCACTATTTTAATATAACATTATACGCTTTTAATATTAATGATTACTTTATATGTTTACTTTATATCTTTAAATTCTTATATTAGGATAAAAGGATAAGGAAATAAATAAGGTTCTAGGAGAAAAATAATAATTGAAATAAATAAAGTAATAGAATGGAGTGGTAATAAAATGGACAAATAAAATGTTGTTGGTTGGGAGAATTATTTTAATTTATGAAAGAATTGTGTAGGGAATTTTTGAGTGGGGGACAAATTCCCCCAAAACCCTCCCTCATTGACCGGCCCCCCCCCCCTTTTCTCCCTTTATCATTTTCTACACTCCACCTCTCCTCCTTCTTCATCTTCTTCCTCCTCCCTTTCTCTCTCAAACTTTCCATGGAAACCATTGTTGGAGCTTCACCTTCCAAGGCCCCTCCCAAGATCAATCTTTCACCATTTTTAGATCCGGGAGCACTTTTGGAATCGGGAGACCAAGAGGAATTCATCAAGCCAAAGAAATCCATGATCCACCTCCCATTTTGAAGTAAGTTATTATGACCTTCCCTTCTATGTAATGTTCATGAATTAATTAAGGTTGTTCTTGTTATTAAAATGGTTGTTGATGCTTGGGAACTTTCTTGGATGATGAGAAATTTGGTAAGGAAATAGAATGTTGTTGTTGGTTAGGAAATGGGTCAAGAAAGTAAGTAAATGGGTTAATTAAATTAAGAAATCTATACTTGGAAAGTGATATTGAAATGGGTAGTGCTTCAAATGGTAATGATATAAGATTTAATCATTTTTGGGTTTCATGGCTTAGTATGGAATTGTTATGACTTTTTCCTCTTATAAATGATCATAAATTATAAATGTTGTTCTTGTTATATTAATGGGTGTTACATGCTTTAGAACCTTACATGATTTGGAAAATGGGTAAATGAATTTGGTTGAGGATAATATTCTTGGAAGATGATTTAGAGGGTACAAAATGGATAAAATGTAGAATGATAAATAAATTAGAACTTCTCTACTTTGGGTTGCACGATTTAGGAGGAACTTAGTAAAGCTAGGAAATCTTCTTGTTGATCTTTAATTTTGAGTAGAAGGAAAACTTGGAAAGTGAAAGAAATTAGTAAGAGATTTCAATTTGGGGAAGCCTGGAAATGTTTGGATCCGGCACTTGGGCGGTCGCCCAAGGGGGCGTGAGCGGCCGCCCATGTGTCCAGAGGATAGTGTGCCTTGTAAAGCCTCTTGGGCGGTCGCCCAAGAGGTATGGGCGGTCGCCCAAGACCCCAGGAAGTTTAATTGTAAATCTGAACCGGAAATGGTTAGCAACATTGTTTGGTCACTTATAGATTGTGACTCCCACTTGGTAAATTGAACTTGGATCTTCATAGAGACCTTGTATTATTGTATAAAGACCTTGTAGGATGGATTGATGGTATTTCCTTGCCTCACCTTGAGTTCATATATATTGGTTATATTATGCATAGTGTGTTGATTATTGTTGCACTATGATATTGGTTGGACATGAGTATAATTACCATGTTGATATATTGTTATCCCTTTTTGTGGATTGTATTCAAGTATCTATTATGTGCTTGATAATGTTGAATACTTGTTATAGTATTGCTATCTTAATGATATGCTGTTGTGGTATGTATCCCTACTTTGGATCATACAATGTTTGGTTAAGCAAGTATGTTATTACTGTGCTTAGTTATGTAAATCCAAATTTGGTATTGATTTATTTGTTTGTTGGACAATGTATGGAATTATAATGGCATCGAGCCAAGTCCATTATAATGCATACATTGGTAACCCAATTGTCCCCCTTGTGTGGGATTTGTGGGCTAGCATCTCCTTTTGAGGTAGATGGTCTAGTTTCACCTAGGGGATATGATTGTGTGTCGAGAATCCCTATGGTACTGTTATTGTTCATGGTTCGGAACCGCTTCATCAGCTATTCTTCTTTGCTCGGATGTGTATATCCTTTTGGAGTTAAAACCTTGGCTCAAGATCCTTCTAAGTGTTACTTTATCGCACTTATATGTTGATATATTCATGATGAGCTGGTCGTTGTTTCCAACCGGTATGGGACGGTTGGCGGGCAGGGAGCCTCTCATATTATGTGAATATGTCTTGATGTGTTGCATATTATTTGGCATATTCTTTGCATTCATAATAGCTTCTTTGAGATTTATTCTCACCCCTCTCCCCTTTACTGTTTTAGATTCTGAGACAGGTGGACCAGCCAAGTAAGGGCGGTGAGGAGTTTGGAAGTTATATTGTGGGAATTGTCGGGGTATGATTTGGTTGGTATAGAAAGTGTACTTGGGTATAATTCATTTATGGAATTGTAATTATAAATCCTTATTTTATGTTATAACCAAAGCCGTTTTGTAACTAAAAACGTTTCTTACATTCTACGTTAGATAGCTATTTCTCCTTTGTAAAGGTGTAGAATTATTTTGAAATGGTTATAATAATTGTATTTATTTTCGAAGGTTAATTAAAGATTTTAAAAGTTTGTGAAAATTGGGTTAGTTTGAGGACGCTCCAGCTTGGGACACGTGTAGGTTCCGGGTCGGGTATAGGGTGTAAGGTATAGGGTATTTGATATATCCTATAGGGTATAAGGTATAGGGCATAGGGTATAGGATATACCCTATAGGGTATAGGGTATAGGGTAAAGGGTATAACATGCTTAAAAAGGTACAATTAATGATTGGTGATGGTATACAGCAGCACATAATTTGGCAGAACAGGCACTTATAATTGCCTCACAATCTCAAAAACTAGGAGCATCACGTCTGATTTGTGAGAGTGACGTGAAGAAAGTGAGTGAGACTCTCATTCAACTTTTCGAAACTTGATAAAGTATAAGAAGGGATCAATCCAAACCATCTTAAGAAAGATGAGAGTGACCACTGATGCGGAGAAGGACAATTTCAAAAAGCTTTTGAGGTTTTACCTTCTTAGCTTTTTCATTTATCCCGATAGTTGCATATACGCTAGCCGCTCGAACTTTCAGCTAGCCAAGCTTAATACTTTTGACCAAATTAATTGAGCAAAAGTGATTCTTGCTCAGTTGGTGAGTGCCTTAAAATTATACAAGGAGTGTACTACGGGAAAAAGTGATCCGCACACGTATCTTAATTGTATCATAACACTAATCGAGGTACGACATCTTTACTCGTTACTTTTTTTTTAATTATTTCATGAAAACTCCATTCTATAAAACCGGCTGCAATATTGTAGGCATGGTTCTACAAAAGAACTAATACCAGTTTCAAGAATAAGGAAGGTGACGAAAACAATGTTGTCCCAATTTCCAATCTACTTGGAAAATGTTACCAGAATATAGATGAATGCGAAAAGGTTGTGAAGACCAAATCTGCTAATGTAAGTATTATTTCAAGTGAGCATTTTTTTTAAGTGATAGATTTACAATGAATTTGTTCCTTAAATTTACTTTCAACATGTGTAGGTTTTGACATGTCACTGCAATAGTGAGTGCCGAAGAAAAGAGCAAGAGCTCCAGAGCCAGTAGCCACAGAACCATGGAACATATATAGTGGAGATTTGTTGCGGTAATTGAACTTACGTAGATGGTAATTGAACTTACGTAGATATGATTTGCCCTTGTATACAATTTTTTGTCTACTATTAATCTCCCATTTCTTTTTTACAGAAGAAGCATTACAATCTATGTATAGACCACATTTGGAATATCTCATCAAGCATCACATCATGTCTGATAAAGAAGAGCTTCTAAAACGAATGAAGACAGATTTTTGTGTAAATGCATTTTTTTCCTTCTATAATGACATTAATTTCATTACAAAAATTCTCTTATAACTTCTTTGTGATTTGACAGGGTAATAGCTGTGCCACAAATTTGGAGTTATTGGCGGCTGTACAAGTTTGGTCAGAGGAAATGCAGGTGCGTTGTTGAACATTGAAATTCTAGTCTTGAGTTAAACAAGTAGCATGTGTTGCCATTTGTGCATTTAGGAACCAGCCAGGATTACACATACATGCTGTATGTTTTCCAGTTTCACGAACGCTATTATAGCTGTCATTACGTGAACAATAGGAAATATTCAATGCACAAATAAGCTTGTACTACTGCCTCCCCTCTACTATGTACTGAATTAACTTAATGCTTTTTATTCTTTCTACTAAAACTGGCTTCAAAGGCGGAGGTAGAGGGGAGCAAGCAGGGGCCACTGCCCCTCCTTGGCCTTTTTTTTTAATAGCAATGGTTTCACCCTAAAAATCATGTACTAAATACAACCATACTCCTTCCGTCCTAATAAAAATTACATTTATATTTTGTAACAGGTTAATGATTCTACTTGGATGAACCAATCCCCAGAGAAGAAGCATGGGGCAGAGGACATTATTGCTGTAAGTAAATTTTCGGTAGCAATGGTTTCACCCTAAAAATTATGTACTAAATACAACCATACTCCTTCCGTCCTAATAAAAATTACATTTATATTTTGTAACAGGTTAATGATTCTACTTGGATGAACCAATCCCCAGAGTGGAAGCATGGGGCAGAGGACATTATTGCTGTAAGTAAATTTTCGGACACGCGTATACAAAACATTCTAAAAATTTACCCGATGTCGAGGCAATCAAGAATGCTGCATAAGTAAATATATACCCTACCGAAAAGTGGGCAGTTCCGCTGAATATATGACTAATGCTCCTTTAGGTTCATTAAGTTCCGTGGGTGGCGTAGCTACCGAAATAATGCGGCTAAGAGAGACCATATTCCTATATAACATGTTTTGTCATTTCACTTGAAGAGTCTTAATAAGAATTAGCTAAAGTTTGAGTTTTTAAGGCTGGGATAGTTTATGAAAGTAAATTAGAATACTTGAATGTTTATCTTCATGCGATAGTTCATCTGGGGTCATCTAACTGTTTATGACATCACCACTAAGAGAACAACACGGAAAATAGAAAAATACGAAGAATGTATGCAAACATAGTTGAATATAAGTGGGGTTAAGCTCATTACTCATGGATTGTTAGTTGCATCTTTTTTATACTCCTTCTGTCCTAATAAAAATTACATTTTTATTTTGTAGCATGCTCTCTTGTTTCATCTTTTTTTACATTTTATTTAACAAAAAATGATACAACATCTTTACATGCTCTCAGGATTATTCTCATATTTCGGTGAACTCAACCTCAACTTTTGGGATTGACTCAACCCAATGGGATCAGAGGAAAAACGGAGAGATTGGTGTGAGTAAAATTTTCTACTATAACCGGCTTATTCTTTCTAGTTTCTGCGCTTGCATTACTTTTACGCCAGTGACACTTTTTTACATATTATTTAAACAAAAAATGATAAAACGTCTTTAAATGCTCTCAGGATTATTCTCATATTTCGGTGGAGTCAACCCCAGCTGTTAGGATTGACTCAAGGAAAAGCGCAGCCATTGGTGTGAGTAAATTTTCTATTATTTTTCATTAGAAACCCACCTTTTCATTTCATTCAAGTTATCTTTTTATTTTAACAGGAGACAGAGACTGATTTCACTCATAATAATTTGTTTGGGGATCGGGATTATTCTCATATTTTGGTGGAGTCAACCCCAGCTGTTAGGATTGACTCAAGGAAAAGCGCAACCATTGGTGTGAGTAAATTTTCTACTCCATCCGTCCCAATCTAAATGTCTAAGTCAACAAAAAAAAAGTTTGACTTAGACATAAATGCAAATCTAATCATCCTATTGAAATTTTAAAAATTGTTATTGATAAATAATTAATTTATTTATCAATAACAATTTTTAAAATTTCAATAGGATGATTAGATTTGCATTTATGTCTAAGTCAAACTTTTTTTTTGTTGACTTGGACATTTAGATTGGGACGGAGGTAGTATTATTTTTCATTAGAAACCCACCTTTTCATTTCATTCAAGTTATCTTTTTATTTTAACAGGAGCCAGAGGCTCATTTCACTCATAATAATTTGTTTGGGGATCAGGAGACAGGGAAAGCAACTGGGGTAAGTAACTATTCTACTACAACTGGCTTATTACTTCTATACTCAGTGAGAATACATGATTAGTTTTAACTTCAGAGTATGACATGTTGGTACATTGATGAGCATTATTCATGTAGGGTGATTTTTTTCGTAATTTCTGGCTCACTCCAATTACTCCAAACTACCTTAACTGGCTTATTCATGTAGGGTGATTCTTTTCATTTCATTCAAGTTATCTTTTGGTTTTGACAGGAGGCAGAGGCTCAGAAGAATGGGATGGAAGTTGAGGATCTAGGGACAAAGGGAGCAACGGTTGAGGATCAGGGGATAGAGAGCAACTGGGGTAAGTAACTTTTTTAAGAATGGAACTATTATTTCCGGACAAAACAAAAGGGAACGTATGGCTTGTGTACACAAACTAGATCATAAAAGTATAAATATAGAACCTCTTTAATGTCAACTTGGTGTGAGTAAATTTTCTACTATAGATAGCTTATTCTTTCTAGTTTCTATGCTTGCATTACTTTTACGACAGTGGCACCTTTTTACATTTTACAGGAGAATGTGATGGACGTTGAGGATCTGGGGACAAAGGGAGCAACAATTGAGAATCAGGGGATAAAGGGAGCAACTGTGGTAAGTAACTTTTTTCAAGAATGGAACTATTATTTCCGAACAAAACATAAAAGGTGAATCCTTGGTTTTAACAGGAGGCAGAGGCTCAGGAGAATGTGATGGAATTTAAGGATCTAGGGACAATGGAAGCAACGGTTGAGGATAATGAGACAGAGGGAGCAACTGAATGTCCTTTTCAAACGCCAGAAAAAGGGAGAAGGGCTTCTAGCCCTGTAGCTCCAATGAAAGGTACTCGTCCTAAGCCTGAGGTTAAATTGACATACGTAAGGATGGGAATGCTTCGTAAAGACAAAGCTCCGAAACAACAATCTTCAAAAACCAAAATTTGAATGATGCTACCAATGAAGAACTCAGGAGAAGTAAGAGACCCAGAAAACAAAATCCTAGATACGCCAAGTGACCTCCTTATTTTAACTGTTGTACTAAATTTATCCCCCCCATTAGATGGTACCACAGGTTGAATCAAAACAAAAGACTTTTTCTTGGTCAGTCTGTCTGAGCTGTTGGATATAGAGCCAATGCTTCAATTTTTTGTTTACTTTAGATATTTTTTTTCCTGTTCTTGGTGGTAGAAAGATGCTACTATGTGGGGATATCTTAATTTTCTTTAAGAGTTATTTGTGTTTTTTTTTTTTTTTTAATCGAAAACGTAACAAATTAATGAAATAGAAAGGTTGGCTCAAGGCCAACAAAGTTATTGTACATATTTCTAGCAAAAGGCTGGCAGTAGGAAGCATTTCTTGCTATGCTTCATCAAGCCTCCAAACAGAAGGAAATTCCATATTACATGGTCTGGGATGGACTTTGAATCAAGGCTTTCAAAAAATTCATATCCTAACATATGCCTCTAATATCCAAGATATGATACTGGGACATAGCAACACCAGTTTGGATCTAGATAATGTAATTTGTGATATCATTTTGGCTTCCAGAAAATGTATTGGAGTTGTAGAATTGTAAGTTACGTTCCCTTCCAAGCCAAACTAACGTGAATTACGTCTCCTGTTCCAAATCTCACTTTAAGTGCTTAATTTTTTCTTTTAAATGATTTTCTGTGCTATAATCGTAAGGTCTGCTCCCTTTCATGCTAATCTAACGTGAATTACGTCTCTAGTTCCAAGTCTCACATTAAGTACATGTTTGTTTCTTCGAAATGATTTTCTGTGCTAGACTCGTAAGGTACGTTCCCTTCCATGCCAATTTAACGTGAATTACGTCTCTAGTTCCAAGTCTCACATTAAGTACATGTTTGTTTCTAAAAAAAGATTTTCTGTGATACTCTTATAAGGTACATTCCCTTCCATGCCATATTAACGTGAATTACGTCTCACGTTCCAAGTCTCACGTTAATTACATGTGGTTCCTAAGTATGATATTTTATCGCTAGTTACGTCGCATGTCTAACGTGAATTACGTCTATTATTCCTTATCTCACATAAATTACATGTGTTTTCAAATGTTAGAGGTTTCTTAACTTTGAGCTGTGCTTGAGGCTTAAATTACATGCGATTTCTAAAGTATCATTTCGGCCATGGCCTTGCCTAAGCTTGGCCACAGCCTTGCCTTGGCTCGGCCATGGCAAGGCCATAGTATTATAATATTTTGTAATAGTATTATAAAATATTATAATACTATTACAAAATAAATAAAAGTAAATAAAAATGAATCATGTAAAAATAAGAATTTTATATTTGAATTTATAAATTATAATGGGTGAAATGGTAAAAATACTCATTTAGTACCCTTGCACATTTTAAATTTATTAATTTTATTAACTTAGAACTATTTATGGACTAAATGGAATTTTTTGAAAAAATAACATTTAGATTAATTCAATTAGGTTTCAAAAATTTTAAATTTTGGATGATATTATAAGGAGAACTTATCCCACTTTACCCTTTCGACTTCATTTTAATTCTTACAAATGTTATATACTTAATGAGATTTTTAACAAATGTTATAAACTTAACGATATTTTTAGGAGAGCTTATCACAATCTTCCTTTAATTATTTTTCCAGATCTCTTACTTATGATAAAAATTAAAAAATAATTTCACACATTTATTATAGAAAATATTATAATACTAATACAAAATAAATCAAATAAAATAAATGACTCATGTAAAAATAAGAATTTTATAAAATATTACTCCCTCCGTCCCAATCTAAGTGTCTCAAAATGGGTTTGGCGCCGGAATTAAGGAAAGTGATGTAAGAAAGAGAAAAAATTTAAATGTTGTGAGTATGAAAAATTAAATAGGAGAGAGAATGAGTGGGTGGAATAGTTAGGAGAGAGAATGTTGTGAGTGTAAAAGTAAAGTAGGAGAGAGAATGAGTGGGTGGAATAGTAAAAAAAAACTTTCCTTTTTTGGGTTGAGACATTTTAAGTGGGACGCCCAAAAAGGAAAGTTGAGACATTTAGATTGGGACGGAGGGAGTATAATATTATTACAAAATAAATAAAAGTAAATAAATGACTCGTGTAAAAATAAGAACTTTATATTTGAATTTATAATAAAAACAGCCCCATGGCCCAATTCACGGAGCCCTAAAAATGTACGAGTTGCTATAGGATCCCATTTCAAGTGGTGAATAGCAGCCACCACTTGATCATTACTAATCAAATCCGCTTCGAAAAGTTGAATGAGAGTCTCACTCACTTTCTTCACGTCACTCTCACAAATCAGACGTGATGCTCCTAGTTTTTGAGATTGTGAGGCACTTGTAAGTGCCTGTTCTGCCAAATTGTGTGCTGCTGTATACCATCACCAATCATTAATTGTGCCTTTTTAAGCATGTTAAGGATCGACCCCAAGTCAGACATGTGAGTGTGAACGTCGGTAACACCACTAGTACTGCCGTTGACAAGCCTGCTTTCACGATTATTTTTTTATCTCTTGTTGGCAGTTTGATTGTAATTTTTCACCATTAGCGTGATGCATTCTATATCAAATGGCCTGTCCCCCGACCTAGACCCAAACAGCTCCTGAGAAAACATCCCCAAATCCCCAGCAATCCCTGTTGGGTTAGCAGTATAATCATGGTGACATTGCAACACAATTTGAAGCAGGTCTGAGAGGGAGGCTGGTTATTGTTTGGTCTAAGGTTAGGGTGAGGTCTAGGATTTTGTTTGGCTATGTAGTGAACTGTGGCTGGAAAACTGGTGGATGTGGGGGTGGGCAATTTGTGACTCTTATTACAATCGCAAGAGTTGCATTGAAACAAAGAACAACTAGGAACGTTTAAATTGAAAGAACTACTAATCTGTTTTAAAATAAAATTCGAAGGATGTCTTAATCTATGATGCCATGTGGAGGTGTTTGATGACGACATGGAATGAATGACGGGAGAAGAAGGATGCCATTCGAAGACTCCTGAGCTAGAATTGCCTCGAAGAAGAACCTTGTCCGTGCATTGATCCTTCACAACAAAGGAATCAGATGAGAAAAGAACATAGACATAATTATCAAGGTAGAATTTTGAATTTGAGATAATGTTCCTAGAGACAGACGGAACACAAAGAATATTATTAAGATTATATTTGAAACTAGAGGAGAGAAAAGATGTAGAACCGGTGTGTGTGATGGGTAATCTGGTGCCATCACCAATGAGCAATTCCTCCGTGCCTTGGTAGGGTGAATGAAGGGATAGGTTGTCGAGGTCATTGGTCACATGGTGAGTAGCACCACTGTCAAACAACCAACTAGGGGAATGGGAAGTATTAGTGGTGGCAGTATATGCTCGAGGATTGGAGGGGTTTCTAGGGTTCGATTGATTTGGGTTGGGTGTCGAGTTATTAGGATTAGGGAAGGTTACCTGAGGATATTGTTGACAAAAGCTAGGGCATTGTGAGAGAAAGTGACCTTCTGTTTAGCACCACTAGCACTTACCTTTATATGGAGAAGGATTAGGATTGTTGTTTGAGGGTATGGTGGTTCGGTTAAAGGTCTGACAGGCAGACTGGTTATTGTTCGATCTAAGGTTAGGGTTAGGTCTAGGATTTTGTCTGGCTGTGTAGTGAACTGTGGCCGGAAAACTGGTGGATGTGGGGGTGGTTTTGTGTTTAATGGCTAGCTCTCGATTTATCAACTTTTCATGTAGTTCATCGAAAAAGATTGGATTTTCCCGACTGTGATCTGCTTGAACAACGCTGTCATAATCTGAATCATTCAACTGCTCGAGGACTCGATCAACAACATCCTCTGAGTCTAGTGGTCGGCCAAGGGATGAAAGTAGATCAGCGCAGCTTTTGATGTCGTTCATGTAATCAGTGATTGATCAGAAACCCTTGGTGATGTGTTGAAGTTTGTCCTTAATCTGTTTGAGATGTCCACGAGAGGGGTTAGCATATGTTTTAGATAGGGTTTTCCAAGCATCGTTGGAGGTGGTACATTGGGAAATCAAGGAGACAATTTAGGGAGATAGTGTTCCAGCCAAGGCTCCAAGAAGAAGTTTATCTTGCCGGAACCAGGTGGTAAACGCGGGGTTGAGTGTGGTGGCTGTCGAGGTTATTGGTGGGGGAGTAGCATCAGCTGGACTGGTGGGGTTGGTTTCGACAGTTGTTGTGGGTGTTGTGGTGGGTGTCGCAGCAGTGATGGTGGTGGTGATATTGCGTATTGGGCAAGGGTGAGACCCGTCTATGTATTTGAACAAATCATGTCCTAGAAGGGTGGATTCAATTTGGAGTTTCCATGGGATGTAGTTCGTTGGGGTAAGTTGTATAACATGAGCAAGGGAGACCACAATCAATGGAATCTCCGGTTCGGCGGTGTTTGGGAGAAGATGATCGGAAGCCATGGAGAGAGAGATGCCAAAAAAAATTTGGATCACGCTCTGTATACCATGTAGAGAATTGATCAGGAAAAACTCGGAGTATTATTGATCACATAGCGTAGTATTTATACAAGAAGTATAGAACCCTATTCTATGTAAAAGATTGTAAAAGAATCCTACTTAAAACAATAGAACAGATTGTATATACAAACCGAACCACACGGTTTGCCACGACAACTGCTGGGTTTTGATATCACCGATGCCAGGGGCTTAGGTATTCGGTACAGGTCGATGGAGGTGCATCTGAGGACGGATATTGCTGATTATGGGGAGGGGTCCCCGAGGATGACCGCTGAGCGTCTGGCTCGAGGGTTCCTATGGTTCGCGTTGTCAGCGACTCTGTTCCCGACTGCTGACACGTCCTGTCACTTCCCTCTGCTCGGATCGCTGACAGACTTGGATGTCGTGAGGGGATATGCATGGGGAGGCTGGACTGGCCGAGCTCTACCATGCCTTGGATAGGTTCTCGCGGGGAGAGGAGAACTCTCTGAGCTGTTTCTCGTTCGCTTTGGATGTGAGTTCACGTCTTTTTCTCTTCCTTGTCTCTTTTATGTACTCGTATGTATCTGCTCTGTAGCTGACATAACTTTCCATTTGCTTGACAGGTCTGGTGCTATGAGGTGTTCAGCCCGCAGCGGTGGGAGATTAAGGAGGCATACCGGTCCTTGTTCCCTGCATGTTGTCTTGGCAGAAGAAGGCGAAGAGGGCGGTGTCATCGAGAGAGGGCACTCGACTGTCATACGAGGAGGTGTCTCAGGCCCTGAGCCGAGAGTTCTTCGAGCGGATCCAGCTGACCTGGTGGAGTCGGATTCACGTTGGCGTGGTTCAGGTTGCTAGTGAGGTTACGCGTCGGCGGAAGCTGCTGGTGGGACTTCACTGCGATGCTATATATCTGGGGGAGAGGGTGACCCGTCAGCATGGCCCGGGGTCCCTTCCGATGGTGCCGGTGGATCCGCCTCTGCACATGCAGCATCCTCTGTCGATGCCGATGGAGGAGTTGGAGCGGTATAGACAGGGTGTGTTCTATACCGAGTATGTCATAGCGGGAGCCGACTACGACACTTTCTTGAGGATGAGGCTGAGGAGCCCGCATGTGCAGCACAGGGAGGGCGAGGGCCCTGGATATCCCCGAGATCTCCCGCTCCCACACGCTAGGCTGGCGTACGAGGGGTTAGACGGTTCGCGCAGGCGGCTGGTGATCCCGATCCCGGAGGAGCCGAGATCTCAGTATAGGGTTGACCCCAATGCTTCGGTGAGCACTTTTGATTTTTTGCACTTGATAGTAGTATTCTGCAAATGTTGCATCTGTACTTTCTGCTCGTCTTCTGATGACTTTCCTGGTTCGCAGGTGTCTGGCCGTACGTATAATCAGGCCATGAGACAGTTGGAATGGTGGGTCGACTACACTAGGAGGCTCGTGGAGTTCCTGAGGTGCAGTTCCCGGAGGAGCGTAGTTGTTCGTGAGCAGAGGCCGTCTAGGCCGAGAGGTTCGTCTGCTCCTACGACTGGTGGAGAGGACTTTGCGCAGGGATTTGGCCAGTTCGCGGGCGGAACGGCTGGGTTTGGAGCTCATCCTCCTTCGCACTCGGGGCACGAGAGGGGAGAGTCCTCGAGTTCGCAGGCGCAGAGGAGGCCTTTTGCGTATTCACGCCTGGAGAAATTCGGAGACTTCTTGTTCTCGACGGATTCGGCTGCTGCAGAGCAGTGCATCGAGTGCTCGGATAACGAGCAGGACTCTGAGTAGTCCTTCTTTATTGCTTTTTAGACAAGATGTATGTATTGTCTGGAACAATTTGACTTGTACTGTATTTGAAAAGATGCCCTTGAGGCGGAACCTGTACTTTGCACATCTATTTAGTGATTACCTTCTTTTTATTTTGGCAAATAAGCAAGTAGGTTGATCAAAAAATAAATAAAATGAAACATGCATAAAAAATTGAACGGGTCGACAATTATGCCTATATGCACTGATATTTAATTATTTGCACTGTTGCACGAGCCCGGGGCGGAAGAGGTGTTGTTATTGGTTGATTGAAACCAGGGGAGCACGCAGATTCACAAAGGCATGAATAGGGCTTTGTTTGGAATTGTTTCCAATTTAGGAGCAGCTGGCTGCAGAGTTGACCAAGTCAACTGCAGAGAGAGTCCGGCCGTACTGAGGATGAAATTCCAGATTCTTTTAAATTGCAGTTTCAGCTTTACAATTCGTAAGAGACTGCGCATTTGCTTTGATCAGTTGGCTGAATTCCTCTCAAATTCCTAAGGTTTCCTTCACTTTCTTTCATGGCTCCCTTTCCTAAGCTATCGTCTCGGATGCAAGAGCGATACTTGGAAAATTTTCAGTCGTGGGTATGGAACCACACGAGGCAAAACAAGGGGTTTTTCGAAGGCTGTTATGGGATGAAATCTGTTTGGGCTTTGAAGGAGCTTATGACAGATTGGGATCTTTTGAGAGCAGCGGCTCGCTTCTGGGATGTACGGAGGAATGTGTACAACTTTTCGTACAACGAAATCACTCCTACGTTCGAAGATTTCCGGGCCATTCTAGGAGGACCTGAGACGGAACAGCTAGTTCTTCCCTATGCTGGTGGCATGGCCACTGTTGAGAAGTTAGTGTCTCTGCTTGGTATCTCGGCTGGAGAAGCATACGGGATGCTGATATTGAATACTAATTATGTCGACATTTCGGGACTGCCCAATAGATTTGCTGGTAGTGAGGGGACCATCTTCGCGTGGGACGCGTTTGCTCTGTGTACTCTGTTCACATTCACATCCTGGGTGTGTGCCATCACAGTGTACTGGACCTGATGAGGCAGTGCCAGAACGGGGGAGACATCGTGCCTTTGGTTATGGGCGAGACGTTCCTGGGCATAGGTCGGATGGCGATCGACAGCCGATACATGTGGGGAGGGAGTCCCGCTATGCTTACCATGTGGTTGAGGGAGAGGTTGCAGATGATGCCCGAGATGCCAATGTCTTGTGACGCTTGGTCCTTTTCTCGACGTCCTATGGTGATAGGGGTAATCAGGCTGAGTTGGAGCTCTGGATGGCCAGACTCCGCACGCATCACTTGCGATGGTGGGTTCCCCACTGGAAGTTACAGACTTGTCGGACCGCTCAGGGGGGTCTCTTGGTTGTTAGAGTGTCGGGGCTGTCCCAGACGTCTTTCTACATTCCATCGTTGGTGCTGCGACAGTACAGGCTGGAGCAGGTGCCACTGAAGGGTTTAGTTCATGCTGCAACCTTCGAGGTGGGATCTCTGCTGATGGAAGATCCTTCGACGCTATTGCTACTCACACGGTTGTGGCAATACACGTCCTTTCCTGCCAGGGTTCTCTTTCACCGGAGAGGGGGCACTGTCCTGTCTACGCAGTATCTGAACTGGTATGAAGAGTGTATAGGGGAGACACAGATGGCTATCTCGTGGAGACGGAGTGAGCTGTTGGGTGTTGATCACCTTGACAGCTCGACCTTGAGGAGGACCGAAGCGGGGGCTAACCCTAGGAATCGTACTGGGAACGACATGGCTGACTATGAGGCCAATGCTGATCGGGAGGCCAATCAAAGCACAGTTATGATGGCTCGAAGAGAGGCAGCTCAGGACAGAGCTAGGGAAAGGGCTGCGTTGACAGCTACAGGATTGACGGAGGCGTCGGGAAGGGTCCCTGAGCCAGGTAGAAGGACTACCGAAATATTCCCTGTGAAGGTGAAGAACACTCGCCGTGGGAAAGGGAAGGGGAAGAAGGATGAAGGACCAAGTATCAGAAACTAGGTTGACCTTGCAGTCCAGAGTATCCACCCACTGTCATTGCAGACACATTAACTGATTAATGTTTTATTGTAGTTTTGCTAGCGTGTAGCGAGTCAAGAGTTGACCGTGCTTGAACTCATCAAAGATTGTTTTAACCGTAATGAATTTGTAGGTTAATTGAAAAGAGTTTTTCGAAACACAAGCAATTGATGCTTATTATATTTTTTGTTTTTGAGACCGAACCGATGATGGCTGCCTAAGTTCCCCTTTTACAATTGGACTAAGGGGCTCAGGTCACCGTAGTTCGACACTTTAGGTGAATTTGAGAAAAACAAAGACAAAAGAAGTGCGACCCTGTTTTTTACCTGGATGATTAGCGGGAATGTATCCAGTTGGGTATTACTCTTTTAGCACTTTAATTTGCTTGAGGGTGGTGTATGGGGAAGGAGAGTTGACTCGTGCTCTTCCTCAAACGAAGTATCTGCGGAGCTTGCTTCCGTTCACGGGGTTAACGAAAGGGTTCCCGTCCAAATCTGCTAATTTCATGGCTCCTCCAAAGAAGATTCTTTGTACCATGAACGGTCCTATCCAGGTAGGCTCCCACTTTTCGAGGGGATTGGTCTGTGTAGGAGGCTTTTCCTCTAGCATCAAGTCGCCATCTCTGATGTCTCGGATCTTGACTTTCTTGTCGAATGCTCGGGCCATTCTGCTTTGGTAGGCTCGAGTGTGTTCCATGGCTTTCAATCTGCGCTCGTCGAGTAGAGCAAGTTCGTCGTGACGGCTCTGTAGCCATTCGACTTCATTGATCCCGTTTTCCAAGAGGACTCGGAGGGATGGAATTTTTTATTCCACGGGTAACATTGCTTCCATTCCGTTGGTAAGTGCGAACGGAGTCTCCCCTGTGGCGGTTCGGCGATGTTACGTATCCCCGAGAGGGCTAGATGTAGCTTTTCGGGCCGGACCCGGCCTGCTGGTCATCTTTCGATTATCATGGCGAGAGTCTTGTTTGTTGCCTCTCTTGCACCATTGGTTTGTGGTACGTAGGGAGAAGACTTGTGACGTGTGACTACGGGTCGGTCAGCAGTTTGTCACAATCTCCTTCGAAGTGGGTCCCATTGTCGGATATGATCTCGTTGGGCACTCCGTATTGGCACATGATGTTCTCTTTGATGAACTCGGCCACCTTTTTAGAATTCAGTACCTTGTACGATCTGGCTTCTACCCATTTGGTGAAGTAGTCGACTGCGACTAGAATGAACTCGTGACCATTGCTCCATGGTGGAGTGATCTTGCCGATGACGTCGATTCCCCATGTGGCGAAAGGCCATGGTGTAGTCATGCAATAGAGTTCATGCGGAGGGATGTGATTGAGGTTGGAGAACCGTTGACATTTGTCGCAGCTTCGGACGAACTGGATGCAGTCTGTTTCCATCGATATCCAATAGTATCCCATACGGAGAATGATCTGTGTCAATGCTCGGGCGTTCATGTGCGGACCACAGGTTTCGTTGTGAACTTCGTTCATTAGCTCGCTGGCTTTCTCTTTGTCTACACACCGAAGGAGTGGCGCTTCTTGTACAACATTCCCCCCAGAATGACGAAATGGGATGCCAGGCGTTTTAATGCCATCATGTTTTTGGCTTTGATCCCTTCTTTGTATTTTCCATCTTTATTTGTGAAGGAAGCTTCTCCGTTTTGGAGGTACTGGTAGATTTGATTGTACCATGGTTCGTCGATCGTTTCATTTTTTATTTCGATCTCACAGCAATAGGCAGGTGTTTCCCGTCTGCCTATTCTGAGGGATTTTACTGATTTCCCATCGGAAATTTCGACAAGAGATGCTAGGGTAGCCAGGGCATCTGCGAAACGGTTCCTGTCTCTTGGCAAATAATGGAAAGAGATGTCCTTGAACTAAGCAATGAGCTCCTCCATGTACGCGTGGTACTTCTGGAGGCCAGAATCTACCGTTTTCCATTTGTTGGACACTTGATTGATGATCAATGCTGAGTCTCCGTATACTTCCAGTTCTGAGATGTTGCGCTTGAGGGCGGCTTCCAGACCAGCTGCACAGGCTTCGTATTCTGCTGCATTGTTGGTTGTTTCAAAATTCAGTTTGATGGCTATGGGAGTATGCTCGTCCTTGGGATCGACAAGGAGCATTCCGATACCATTTCCCTTCTTGTTGGCTGCCCCATCGAAGAAGAGTTGCCAGCGGTTTGCGCTGTCGAGTGAAAACATTTCGTCATCCAGAAACTGCGGATCTGGACCCTTAGGTTCACTGCTTGGGAAGTCTGCCAGCTGATCTGCCATTACTCTGCCCTTCGTTGATTTTCTGACCATGTACTTGATGTCTAACTCAGCCAGGAAGAATGACCACTTGGCTAGTCGCATTGACAGGGAGGGCTTGTCAAAGAGATATCGAACGGGGTCCATTTTGGAGACCAGGAGCACTGAATGTGACTGCATGTAGTGTTTCAGTTTCCCGACTACCCATACCAAGGTGGTACAAGTTTTCTCTAATGCTGAGTAGCTGAGTTCACTTCCTTGAAGCTTCCGCCACGAAGTAGATTGCATGCTCAACTTTGGAATCTTTCTCGTTCTTGTGCCAAAGATTGCTCCGATTGACGTGTACATTCTTGTCGAGATAGATACAGGAGTAGTGGCTTGTCTTCATGTGGCGGGCACAGAATTGGGGGATTCACCAAGTATGTCTTGATTTTCTCGAAAGATGTTTGGCACTCGGAGTCCCATTTGATGTCGGCATTCTTCTTCATCATCTTGAACATTGGCTCGTAGAGAGATGTCAACTGGTTGATGAAGCGACTGATGTACTGAAGTCTTCCCATAAAACTCTTCACTTCTATCAAGGTCTGAGGCGGCTTCATGTCGATGATGGTCTTGATTTTCTTGGAATCGACTTCGATACCTCTTTCTGTAACCATGTACCCAAGTACTTTGCCTCGCTTGACGCCGAAGGTGCACTTGGCAGGGTTCAATCTCATGGAGTGCTTCGAAAGTCTGTTGAAGAACTTTCTCGGATCGTCATGTCTTTGCCGTACGATCCTCCGGAGTGGATGATCGTGTCGTCGACATATACTTCAATTTCTTTGTGAATCATGTCATGGAAGAGAGCTGCAGCTTGCGCCGGTAAGTAGCCTCGGCGTTCTTCGACCGAACGGCATGACCGTGTAGCGATATGTCCCCCACTGAGTGGTGAAAGCGATCTTGGCTTGATCTTCCTCGGACATTTTGATCTGGTTGTATCCGGCGAACCCATCCACGAAGGATTTTACTTCAATTTGCCGTGGTGTCGACTAGCATGTCGATGTTAGGCGGTGGGAAATCATCTTTAGGGCTGGCCTTGTTGAGATCCACTGAAAATCCACACTGACATCGACCTTTCCATTTGGCCTTGGTAGTATCGCGATGTTGGAGAGCCAAGTCGGGTACTCAATCACTCGATGAAACCAACTCGGAGCATTTTCTCAATCTCTTCTTTAACTTGCAAGGACCACTCTGGCTTGATCTTGCGCGGCTTCGTTTGACAGGCTCGGATTCGGGATCCGGGGGAATTGCATTGCTCCACGATCGAGGATCGAATCTGGCATGTCTGGTATGACCGAGCGAACACGTCAACATACTCCGGAGGAGGCTTATCGGGGCTTCTTTTGCGCATCGGCGAAGCGCCCAGCTTGTGTCTCTTTAGGCTCTTGCCGGCGGCCCGGAGTTCACTTTGGTTAAACCTCTTCGGCAGCTTGGGCCCGGTTGTCCTCTCGGTCTACTACACGCTTGAGAACTTCTTTAATGTATTGTTCATTTAATGTGTCTGTTTCTTTATCAATTGAGTTATTAACGTCTTTTAAGTTGTTTGTTAACTTATCAGTTGTTAAAATGGCAATGAGAGGATACTCCGAAAGGTCAGACTTTTCATTAGACGAGAACGGAAATACATGGTTGGCTATATTATCATAGTCTTCCGGCGTAAGGCCGTTGGACGACTCAGAGGACTGGACTTTTACAAGGACTGACTCAGAGGGTTCGAGATCGGGTTTAGGGAGATGTGGGTGCAGGCCCAGCTTGTCTTCCAGTTCTGTCTGGCTTGCCCTTGGTCCGATGAAAGTAACCCAGTTCTTCAGTGGCATTGATGGATGCTTGACGAGGGTTCGGGGATCGAGAGGCTTGGCTTTTGCTGTCCCAATCATGGCGATCATGCTGTTTTCGGAGCCCAGGTCAATCAGGTTTGGCACCTCCATAACTGGGTATTGACCTCAGGGGAGGGGGTGTTAGAAATGTCTAACTTTGGGGAAATTTTACACTTTTGGGAGCCAAAAGGGGTAAAATTGGAACTGCGAAAAATTGAGGGGCTGAATTGGCAAGGAAATTTAGATATTGAACCCTGATTTAACAAAAAAAAAATATGAAGCCCCGTTTGAAAAACACCCCTCAAATTCAGGCACTAAGGCCCCGTTTGTTTCACCGTAAAACATTTTCTCGAAAATTTTTCCGTAAAATAACTCGTTTTTCATTGTTTGGTTGTTTTCCGAAAAATCATAAAACATTTTCCGTTGTTTGGTTATTTTCCGGAAAATGTTTTCCGTAAAATAACTCGTTTTCCGGTGTTTGGTTGTTTTTCAAAAAATGTTTTCCGTAAAATAACTCATTTTTCGGTGTTTGGTTATTTTCCGGAAAATGGAAAAAATATTTTCCGAAAAACATTTTACGCCCTTCCTAAGTAAAACGACTTACTGACTTTGTCCTAAGTAAAATATTTTTCGAAAAATGGTGCCCTTCATGTACAACTCATATTTCACAAGGTACAACATTCTACTTCCTCATTGTGAAATATGAGTTGTACATGAAGGGCATCATTTTTCGGAAAATGTTTTACTTAGGACAAGGTCAGTAAGTCGTTTTACTTAGGAAGGGCGTAAAATGTTTTCCGGAAAATGTTTTCTCCATTTTTCGAAAAACAACCAAACACCGGAAAATGAGTTATTTTACGGAAAACATTTTTTGAAAAACAACCAAACACTGGAAAACGAGTTATTTTACGGAAAACATTTTCCGAAAAACAACCAAACAACGGAAAATGTTTTATGATTTTTCGAAAAACAACCAAACAACGAAAAACAAGTTATTTTACGGAAAAATTTTCGGGAAAATGTTTTACGGTGAAACAAACGGGGCCTTAGTGCCTGAATTTGAGGGGTGTTTTTCAAACGGGGCTTCATATTTTTTTTTGTAAAATCAGGGTTCAATATCTAAATTTCCTTGCCAATTCAGCCCCTCAATTTTTCGCAGTTCCAATTTTACCCCTTTTGGCCCCCAAAAGTGTAAAATTTCCTCAAAGTTAGACATTTCTAACACCCCCTCCCCCGAGGTCAATACCCAGTTATGGAGGTGCCAAACCTGATTGACCTGGGCTCCGAAAACAGCATGATCGCCATTATTGGGACAGCAGAAGCCAAGCCTCTCGATCCCCGAACCCTCGTCAAGCATCCAGCAATGCCACTGAAGAACTGGGTTACTTTCACCGGACCAAGGGCAAGCCATGTAACCGGAAGACAAGCCGGGCTCGCACCCACATCTCCCTAAACCCGGTCTCGAACCCTCTGAGTCAGTCCTTGTAAAAGTCCAGTCCTCTGAGTCGTCCAACGGACTTAAGCCGGAAGACTATGATAATATAGCCAACCATGTATTTCCGTTCTCGTCTAATGAAAAGTCTAACCTTTCGGAGTATCCTCTCATTGCCACTTTAACAACTGATAAGTTAACAAACAACTTAAAAGACGTTAATAACTCAATTGATAAAGAAGCAGACACATTAAATGAACAATACATTAAAGAAGTTCTCAAGCGTGTAGTAGACCGAGAGGACAACCGGGCCCAAGCTGCCGAAGAGGTTATGACCAAAGTGAACTCCGGGGCCGGTGCAAGAGCCTAAAGAGACACAAGTGGGCGATTTCTTCGCTGATGCAGAAAAAGAAGCCCTGATAAGCCTCCTCCGGGAGTATGTTGACGTGTTCGCCTGGTCATACCAGGACATGCCAGGACTCGATCCCTCGATCGTGGAGCACATAATTCCCCTGGATCCCGAATCCGAGCCTGTCAAACAGAAGCTGCGCAAGATCAAGCCAGAGTGGTCCTTGCAAGTTAAAGAAGAGATTGAGAAAATGCTCCGAGTTGGTTTCATCAGAGTGATTGAGTACCCGAGTTGGCTCTCCAACATCGTGACGGTCACCAAGGCCAATGGAAAGGTCAGATGCTATGTGGATTTCCGGGATCTCAACAAGGCCAGCCCTAAAGATGATTTCCCACTGCCTAACATCGACATGCTAGTCGACACTGTTGTGAATTTGGTGCTCCCCCGTTGCAATCAAAACAAAGAAATTAACACACCCACACGTACAAGAAAGAAACAATCACACACAAGAACACAAGAGTTGTTTACCCGGTTCATTCACCAACTCGTGAACTACGTCCGGGGGCAATTGCCAAGCCAATATGTTATTAGTCTCTCTAATATGTTGCTACAATGTATTCTAGGCCGGATTTATGTTTATATAGTAATACAAGGAACCCTAAATCTAATTTAAGAAGAGTTCTAATCAAAATAGGAAACTGAATAAAAAACTGCTGCTGAAGATCCTGGGCGAAGCGCGGCCGCCCTCAAGGCCAGCGCGGCCGCCCTCAACAGCCGAAGCTTATACACCCTCGTTGAACCTCCAGCGCGGTCGCCCTCCACCACGAGCGCGGCCGCTCTCAACGACAGAAGATCCCGACGAGTTTTTCCTCCTTCGATCTCACCGCCTCCTCCGACTTAGGCTCCTCCTCTTCCTTGTAGTTTAGGATCCAATCCCAACAATCTCCCACCGGAGACTAAACCAACAAACATAAAATCACCCATTAACTCCCACCACAGAGTAAAGACCTTCGAACACATTCCCCCTCCATATTGGCTTGACACTACCGCACCTCTCCTCAAGTACTAAGGCGAGTTGAAACCAAGCGACGTTTCAACCTCTCCGTGTTAGATCGTTCTTGCCTCCCCAAATCAGCTTCTACCTTGATTTCTCCCCGCAAGTCTAACTTCGCCTTCTCCCTCCGCACCCACCTTCCTGCATGATGCCTCCCCTTGAAACTTGGACACACCTTGTTTCTTGCATCGACTGTTCTTGGTCTGAAACCGCTCTCTGTTAGGGCCCTTGGACATCCACACCGCGTTGATCAACTTTGTGTCCTCCCCAACATACCGTTTCTTGATGTCTCCCCTTTTCACACCAACAGGCCGGTTCTTAAGCCTCTTGCTCCCACCGAACGAAAAGCGACATTGTAGGTAGAGTACAACGTCTTCCCTTAACCCCACGAGCCAACACCTTAGCCCCTTTTGTGACTTCCCAAGACCCACCAATGAAAGAAACACCATACCCTTCACTGTCAAGTTGTCCCACAGAAATCACTCTCCTCCTCAAATCCGGAACGTGCATCACATCGTGTAGTTGTAAAACAGCCCCATTAGGTGTCTTAATCATTACATCCCCCTTACCTTTGATCTTGAATGGTTGACCATCACCAAGATAGAGAACCCCAAAATCTCCGGTTTTGTAACGCCTCATTGATTCCGCATCCCCACTAGCATGACAAGAAGCTCCAGAATCCAACACCCAATCTTCACCCGACTGCTCCTCCCCTAAGATTAATACATCACCACCATCATCCACCACGTTAGCACCACCACCTTTTCCTGACAAATATAACTGATGTGCCCCAATTCACCACAATTGTAGCACTTGACCTTTTTCCCCTTAGGTCTCCCCCTATTTCTCTCCACCCTAAGTGCAGCCTCGTCTACGGACGATTCTCCCCTTTTCTCCTTCCTTCGCAACTCCTCTTGCAGGACGAGATCTCTAACCTCCGTATACACCAATGCTGTTTTCGATGCACTAATCGTTGTGACAAGAACCTCCCAACTATCGTGCAATGACTTTAGTAGAAAACAAGCTAGCACTTCATCGGAGAAAGTAATATCAACACTTTTCAATTGGTCCACCATACCTTTGAAATTGCCGATATGACTTGCCGCCGTCTCGCCCTCTGACATCTTCGCATTCGCAAACCTCTTTATCAAATGCACCTTATTGATATTCGACGGCTTCTCATACATGTCCGACAGCGTTTGTAGCAACTCCACCGTTGTCTTGGCCTCCATAGCGTTCCGTGCAACGTCGTCGGTTAGGGCACTCCTTACCGCTCCTAACGCCTTCCGATCCAACGTCTCCCAATCCCCTTGTGACATGTCTTCGGGCTTCGCCTTCAAGGGTCCATGAAGATCCTTACAATAAAGGTAGTCTTCAATCCTTGTCTTCCAAAACGTGAAATTCACACCGCGAATTCTCGATATGGTTCTTCATCTTGACTGCTTCACCAAAATCCCCAAGAACGCGATTCAAAATTAATCAACTAATGAAAAGATTTTGAATCCTCCGAACCAAAGCTCTGATACCAGTTGTTGTGAATTTGGTGCTCCCCCGTTGCAATCAAAACAAAGAAATTAACACACCCACACGTACAAGAAAGAAACAATCACACACAAGAACACAAGAGTTGTTTACCCGGTTCATTCACCAACTCGTGAACTACGTCCGGGGGCAATTGCCAAGCCAATATGTTATTAGTCTCTCTAATATGTTGCTACAATGTATTCTAGGCCGGATTTATGTTTATATAGTAATACAAGGAACCCTAAATCTAATTTAAGAAGAGTTCTAATCAAAATAGGAAACTGAATAAAAAACTGCTGCTGAAGATCCTGGGCGAAGCGCGGCCGCCCTCAAGGCCAGCGCGGCCGCCCTCAACAGCCGAAGCTTATACACCCTCGTTGAACCTCCAGCGCGGTCGCCCTCCACCACGAGCGCGGCCGCTCTCAACGACAGAAGATCCCGACGAGTTTTTCCTCCTTCGATCTCACCGCCTCCTCCGACTTAGGCTCCTCCTCTTCCTTGTAGTTTAGGATCCAATCCCAACAGACACCACGACAAATTTCGAAGTAAAGTCCTTCGTGGATGGGTTCGCTGGATACAACCAGATCAAAATGTCCGAGGAAGATCAAGCCAAGACTGCTTTCACCACTCCGTGGGGGACATACTGCTACACGGTCATGCCGTTCGGTCTGAAGAACGCTGGGGCTACTTACCGGGGCCGCAATGTACCCTCTTCCATGACATGATTCACAAAGAAATTGAAGTATATGTCGACGACATGATCATCCACTCCAGAGGATCAGACATGCAGCACATGACAGATCTGAGAAAGTTCTTCAACAGACTCAGAAAGCACTCCATGAGATTGAACCCTGCCAAGTGCACCTTCGGCGTCAAGCGAGGCAAAGTACTTGGGTACATGGTTACAGAAAGAGGTATCGAAGCCGATCCCAAGAAAATCAAGGCCATCATCGACATGAAGCCGCCTCAGACCTTGACAGAAGTGAAGAGCTTTATAGGAAGACTTCAGTACATCAGTCGCTTCATCAACCAGTTGACATCTCTCTACGAGCCAATGTTCAAGCTGATGAAGAAGAATGCCGACATCAAATGGGACTCCGAGTGCCAAACAGCTTTCGAGAAAATCAAGACATACTTGGTGAATCCCCAATTCTATGCCTGCCGCATGAAGACAAGCCACTACACATGTATCTGACAGTAACAGACACGTCAATCGGAGCAATGCTGACACAAGAACAGAAAGATTCCAAAGTTGAGCATGCAATCTACTTCGTAAGCCGGAAGCTTCAAGGAAGTGAACTCAGCTACTCAGCATTAGAGAAAACTTGTACCGCCTTGGTATGGGTAGTCGGGAAACTGAAACACTACATGCAGTCACATTCAGTGCTCCTGGTCTCCAAAATAGACCCCGTTCGATATCTCTTTGACAAGCCCTCCCTGTCAATGCGACTAGCCAAGTGGTCATTCTTCCTGGTGACTTAGACATCAAGTAAATGGTCAGAAAATCAACGAAGGGTAGAGTAATGACAGATCAGCTGGCAGACTTCCCAAGCAGTGAACCTAAGGGTCCTGATCCGCAGTTTCCGGACGACGGAATCTTTTCACTCGACAGCGCAAACCGCTGGCAACTCTTCTTCGATGGGGCAGCCAACAAGAAGGGAAATGGTATCAGAATGCTCCTTGTCGATCCCAAGGACGAGCATACTCCCATAGCCATCAAACTGAATTTTGAAACAACCAACAATGCAGCAGAATACGAAGCTTTGTGCGGCCTGCAGAAGCCGCCCTCGAGCGCAACATCTCAGAACTGGAAGTATACGGAGACTCAGCATTGATCATCAATCAAGTGTCCAACAAATGGAAAACGGTAAATTCTGGCCTCCAGAAGTACCACGTGTACATGGAGGAGCTCATTGCTCAGTTCAAGGACACCTCTTTCCATTATTTGCCAAGAGACAGGAACCGTTTCGCAGATGCCCTGGCTACCCTAGCATCTCTTGTCGAAATTCCCGATGGGAAATCAGTAAAACCCCTCAGAATAGGCAGACGGGAAACACCCGCCTATTGCTGTGAGATCGAAATAAAAAATGAAACGATCGACGAACCCTGGTACAATCAAATCTACCAGTACCTCCAAAACGGAGAAGCTTCCTTCACAAATGAAGATGGAAAATACAAAGAAGGGATCAAAGCCAAAAACATGATGGCATTAAAACGCCTGGCATCCCATTTCGTCATTCTGGGGGGAATGTTGTACAAGAAGCGCCACCAAAGGGCCACTCCTTCGGTGTGTAGACAAAGAGAAAGCCAGCGAGCTAATGAACGAAGTTCACAACGGAACATGCGGTCCGCACATGAGCGCCCGAGCATTGACACAGATCATTCTCCGTATGGGATACTATTGGATATCGATGGAAACAGACTGCATCCAGTTCGTCCGAAGCTGCGACAAATGTCAACGGTTCTCCAACCTCAATCACATCCCTCCGCATGAACTCTATTGCATGACTACACCATGGCCTTTCGCCACATGGGGAATCGACATCATCGGCAAGATCACTCCACCATGGAGCAATGGTCATGAGTTCATTCTAGTCGCAGTCGACTACTTCACCAAATGGGTAGAAGCCAGATCGTACAAGGTACTGAATTCTAAAAAGGTGGTCGAGTTCATCAAAGAGAACATCATGTGCCGATACGGAGTGCCCAAAGAGATCATATCTGACAATGGGACCCACTTCGAAGGAGATTGTGACCAACTGCTGACCGAATTCAGAGTCACACGTCACAAGTCTTCTCCCTACAGACCACAAATCAATGGTGCAGTAGAGGCAGCAAACAAGACTCTCGCCATGATAATCAGAAAGATGACCACCAGAGGTCGGGACTGGCCCGAAAAGCTACATCTAGCCCTCTGGGGATACAGAACATCAGTCAGAACCGCTACAGGGGAGACTCCGTTCGCATTTACCTACGGAATGAAAGCAATGTTACCCGTGGAATAAAAAATTCCATCCCTCCGAGTCCTCTTGGAAAACGGGATCAATGAAGTTGAATGGCTACAGAGTCGTCACGACGAACTTGCTCTACTCGACGAGCGCACATTGAAAGCCATGGAACACACTCGAGACTACCAAAGCAGAATGGCCCGAGCATTCGACAAGAAAGTCAAGATCCGAGACATCAGAGAAGGCGACTTGGTGCTAAAGGAAAAGCCTCCTACACAGACCAATCCCCTTGGAAAGTGGGAGCCTACCTGGATAGGACCGTTTGTGGTACAAAGAATCTTCTCCGGAGGAGCCATGAAATTAGCAGATTTGGACGGGAACCCTTTCGTTAACCCCGTAAACGGAAGCAAGCTCCGCAGATACTTCGTTTGAGGAAGAGCACGAGTCAACTCTCCTTCCCCATACACCACCCCTCAGTAAAATTAAAGTGCTAAAAGAGTAATACCCAACTGGATACATTTCCGCTAATGATCCAGGTAAAAAACAGGGTCGCACTTCTTTTGTCTTTGTTTTTCTCAAATTCACCTACAGTGTCGAACTACGGTGACCTGAGCCCCTTAGTCCAATTGTAAAAGGGGAACGTAGGCAGCCATCATTGGTTCAGTCTCAAAAACAAAAACAAAAATATAATAAGCATCAATTGCTTGTTTTTCGAAAAACTCTTTTCAATTAACCTACAAATTCATTAAGGTTAAAACAATCTTTGATGAGTTCAAGCACGGTCAACTCTTGACTCGCTATACGCTAGCAAAACTACAATAAAACATTAATCAGTTAATGTGTCTGCAATGACAGTGGGTGGATACTCTGGACTGCAAGGTCAACCTAGTTTCCGGTACTTGGTCCTTCATCCTTCTTCCCCTTCCCTTTCCCACGGCGAGTGTTCTTCACCTTCACAGGGAATATTCCGGTAGTCCTTCTACCCGGCTCAGGGACCCTTCTGATGCCTCCGTCAAACCTGTAGCTGTCAACGCAGCCCTTTCCCTATCTCTGTCCTGAGGTGCCTCTCTTCGAGCCATCATAACTGTGCTTTGATTGGCCTCCCGATCTGCATTATAACCGTGCTTTGATTGGCCTCCCGATCAGCATTGGCCTTATAGTCAACCATGTCGTTCCCAGTACAATTCCGAGGGTTAGCCCCCGCTTCGGTCCTCCTCAAGGTCGAGCTGTCAAGGTGATCAGCACCCAACAGCTCACTCCGTCTCCACGAGATAGCCATCTGTGTCTCCCCTATACACTCTTCATACCAGTTCAGATACTGCGTAGACAGGACAGTGCCCCCTCTCTGTAAGTGCTCCAATTTGAGTTGTTAGTATTTTCGTTAGAAAATTAACGAAAGTCCTAACATCCCTAACATTTCTAACGATTCCTAACTTTTCTAACAAAGCAAGGGTAAATTAGGGATTGCTATTTAGAGTTAAAAAGGGAAAGAATATTACAAAATGTAAAAACCCGAAATGGGTAAGCTGTAAAACACAGCTGTTTGAATATTTTGAAAAATATTCCTCTTGTCCAAAGCCTGCAGCAGCAATAAATGAACAGTGCACGCTGCAGGAACCATCCGCGCGGATGAAAATGTAATTTCCAGAGGCCTATAAATAGAGCCCCTCAGTCTCAGAAAAACCATGAACAAAAAGACACAACTCACTCACAGCAAGCACCTTGGCAAAAATACTGGAGAAAACAGTGGGAATTCCTTGAATTGTCACCTTTTTCTTTTGATTATTTTCCCAAATCACACTCACTAAACACTCTTAAATTCAAGGCTCAAACACAAACACAAGGAAGATAGGATACCACCATTGGTAAACCCTCTTTCTCCTTACCTTAAACCTCCCTCATCCATGCATGCATCTCACATTTCAAAGATGTAACTTGCTTGTTGTTCATCCCTTGCCCTAGATCCAAGAGGATCACCATGAAAGTTCATCTCCATGGATGATCTTCTACAAGGATCAACATTCCTTAAAAATTGTTTTTACTTACTTACAAACGTTTTTCTAAACCTAAAATCAATTTTCATACATAAAATCTTGATTTCAAGTTAAATCTCCCCCATCCCAAGCAAATGAAGTGCATTAAGTCCTAATGTACCCTAAGGATGGCTTGATATAGTAGATCACCACTAAACATGTCTAGTGATCACTAATCAAAGTCTAAGGAAATGGGGACAAAGCAGGGATGCAAACCCCCTTTAAAATCACATTTTCCTTCTTGAGAATGTTGCTGTCCAGTAGCCTTTCTCTAAGACCTCTGTCCATTGTCTAATTTTTTGGACACAGAAAACTTGAAATTTGGAGTTGACAACAAAATACTTTTTGTATCCAACATCCATAGGATTCCATAAATATTTTTACTTTATTTTTTGCGTGAGTACAACTCCCTCTTTCAAATTATTTTCCAAAAGTCAGTTCAGCAGTCTCTGGAAATCCAGATTTCACATCTGTGACTTCCAGAAGGTTTTGGTCCCTCAAATCATCTCCAATAATAAAAATCTTTTGTAGTCACCTTATTTAAGATGTTTTGAACAACTTTCATTCTCTGACTTTCCCCAGATTCTGAAGTTTTAAAGCTCTTAAATCCATTTCAAGATCAAGTGTCCACTGCCTTTTTCATTCTGGCAGAATTGATTTTCAACTTCAAGGAGTCTTTTGAGTACCAAAACTCAATCCTAAAATCATACCAAAAATCATGGGACTTGTTTAATGTCTTACAAAGAGTTCTCAATTTTTAGTTTTCTCAGTTTGCATTTATTTTAACCAAAACACACACACACACAAATGATTTCAAATTAGGAAGACTCGTTTTACGAGGCATTCCGGGTGAACCCTAACGTTCTTCCCGGTGGCATCATTACAGTGGCGACTCCGTTTTGTTGATTTTCAAAAAGAAAAATCGCGGTGGCATCATTACAGTGGCGACTCCACTGGGGACCAAAAATGAGCTTTATCTTTTTTTAAAAAAAAAATATTTTTCAAAAAAAAAAAGAAAAGCTTTTGTGGGTCAAACTTCCGTCCCGGCATTTGAAACCATTTGTATTGTGTGTGTGTGTTTGTTTTGCACATTTCGTGTTGTTTTGACTGTCCCGGAAGGATCGGTATTTTGACTGTCGAAATCATTTTCTTAACTGTTTGAGTTTTTGTGCCTATGTGCTTATGTGTTTATTTGTTTTCAAAAAAAAAGTTTTCAAAAAAAAAATTTCAAAAAAAAAATTCAAAAAAAAAAATTTTCAAAAAAAAAAATCAATTTTTGCATACATCATACTCCCTCCGTCCCGCTAATATTAGCACACTTTCCTTTTTTGGCGTCCCGTTAATATCCGCACACTCCCAAAAAGGAAACTTTATATTAATAAAATATTCACCCAACCCCACTCATTCTCTCTCCTACATTATTTTAATACTCACAACACCATTATAATTTATTACACCCTCCACTCATTCTCTCTCCACTCATTCTTTTACACTCACAATATTTTATTAAAATATTATATTCCTTAATTTCCGCGCAAACAGTAACCGTGCTGATACTACCGGGACGGAGGGAGTACTTTTTAAAGATGCCTAGGAAAGCAATTCTAAAGCTGTGATTAATGCTCAGATTGGGGAATTGGAGTTGCAAAGGATGGATGACTTAGCTCTGTAGCAAGAGAAAAGGTTAGATTGATAGAGACAGCAACAACTCCCATATTGGCTGTAGATATTGAAGGGCTAATAAATGGATGGAATGGCAAAGTTGCTGAATTGACAGGGCTATCAGTTGAGGTAGCTATGGAGAAATCTTTGGTCCATGATCTCGTTTATAAAAAATCAGAAGAAATTGTTACCAAGCTATTCTATCGTGCTTTGATAGTATCTAGTATAAATTCAACCGGGGTGTGAACAGTTCTATGAACAGTTCTACTCGCGGAAGTTACCATTTTGCCCTCACTATTCACTTCCTTTCCCGTTTTGCCCTTTAAAAAAAAAAAATTACTTATGTCGTGCGACATACATGGCATTAATTTTCAAAAATAACTTTTCCCTCCTAAAATTTGAATTTTTGTTAAAAGAGCTCCACATTAAAAAAAAAATAAAAAATTAGTATGTCGTGCGACATATTTGCCCTTAAAAATTTTTTTTAAAAAAAAATTAAAAGAAAATAGAAAAAAAAAAAACACTCACGTGGCCTTGGACACGGGCATGTGCTAGTCACTTGATAATATCAACCTCCTCGAATCAATCCTTCGTGATTCAAAACAAATGTGAGCATTCACGAATTTGGGGAATACCTATAGAGGCTTAAGCGTACATGGGACGGGACTAGACGTGTCCAAAATCTAACCGGAACCGGCTAACCGGAGGTTAATAACCGTAACCGTAACCGGCTATAACCGTCAACCGCCTTAACCGTAACCGCCTTAACCGAAACCGGCGGTTACACGGTTAGGTTAAGGTTTTCAAAAACCGGCAACCAGCGGTTATAACCGTTTAACTAACCGGCGGTTATAATCGCCTAACTAACCGCCTAACCTTAAAATTTTGAAATTTGAAATTCAAATTTCAAATTTTGAATTAATTATTAATCCCCCAAACGGTACTTTGATTTGACTGAAAGCCTACTCCCTTCTACGGTCTACCCATGTGACACCCCTGACCCCCAGCCTACTCCCTTCCTTCCCTGTCTAGTCTGGCGCTGCGCTGGCCTGGCCCCTCCCATCCGGCCATCCCAGTCAAAGACTCAAAGCTGTCAAAAACAAGTACCCCTTCCCCTTTTCTTTTCTTTTCTTTTCCCAATTAATTATTCCTTCCTTCAATCCTTCCTCCTCAATCCTCAGTACCTTTCTTTGAATTGAAATATTGAATCCTTCCATTAAATTCCAACTTCCAGCGCCCATTGATTCGCCCGCCCCAAGCAGCCTTCAAATAAATTAAAAAAAAAAATAATTTTTCTTTTAAAAAACAAACTAGTTAAAAATCTGTTAAAAAAATTAAGTTTTATTTCTTTCAAAATTCATAACTTTTTTTATATATCTTTTTGCAAAAAATGTATATAGTAAACAAAAGTCTAAAATGGTCTTCTTTATCCAAAAAAAAAAATAAAAATAAAAAGTTAACTTTTTTATAAAACTAGTTAAAAATATGTTAAAAAGTTAACTATTTTCTTCAAAAAAAATGTTAAAAACTGTTTTTTAAAAGAAATATTTCTCAAATAGCTTTGCTTAACCAAAAAAAAAAAACTGTTAAAAAAATCTGTTAAACACATTTTTCGTTAAAATTTCATTTATTTAAAAATTCTTAACTTTTTTTTTATAACTTTTTCCAAAAAAAATCATTAATAAGTAACATCTCAAATTGTATTCTTTATTAAAAAATAAATAAAAAAAATAAAAAGGGGTTATACAGTACAAAAGTTAACTATTCCGTTAAAAAAAGGACCAAACTGAAAAAAAAAAGGCACATTTTTAACCGTGTAACCGTGTATAACCGTGTAACCGTGTATAATCAAGTAACCGTATAAAGTAACCGTTAGTACACGGCTAACGGTTAGGTTACGGTTAAGACTTAACGAAATTTTTAACCGGCGGTTATAACCGTTAACCGGCGGTTATAACCGTTTGGACACGTCTAGACGGGACTGGATGGACGGGACCGCACTAAGTTATCCCGCGACGAAAACGGAACGAGACGAGATGGGACAAAACGGGACGGGACAAAAATATTCCGTCCCATCCCGTTCCATTTATATGACGAGACGAGATGTCCCGACGGGACCGTCCCAACTTGACGGCACTAGTTATATAAATAAATAACGTACCAAAGTGGCCTTGGCCCAATGGTATGTTGGTGGCCTCCCAAAGGGGAGGTCACCGGTTCGATTCCCCTCAAGGGGAGTTTCTGTGGTTTAATTCTTACTTTGGTTCAGGGCCCTTTGGAGCTTCTCGGGGCACATCCGTGCAGTTAAGGAAGCAGCATTGCTGGGCTTGTATCCTCAGTGTGGGGAGTTCAAATATTGGCAGGAGCAGCTGGAGCAGCCAATTGGTGTTGTAAGAGTGATGTAATTGCCTCGACGAGCGAGCGGCCAATCGTGATGTAAGAGTGATGTAAATGCCTTGTAGGAGGCTCCCTTGGCTCTGGAGATAAGTAATCGCCAGCTACATAAAAGCGCATTCCGCGATTTACCTCCATCAAGATACCGAGGTGATGCAGCAGTGATCCTACTAATCCTAGCGGAACCGAGTATAAAAAAAAAAAAAAAAAAAGAATAACGATTCCATCCAAAAAGTTAATATTTTCGGCCAAAAAAAGTACAGTAAGTAAATGAAATAAAACCCTCTCTCTCCTCTCCTCCCTCCCCCCACACAGCACCAACACACACACTCCCACTCTATCTCTAAAAAGACGACACACCCTCGCCCTCCGACGCCCTCCGACGCCCTCGCCCTCCGACGCCCTCGCCCTCGTCCTCCGACGCCGATGACGTTCTCATCTTCTCTGGCGAACTTCTTCTCTCTTTCCCACTTCCGATTATTTTCCTCGCTTCTCTCCGGCCACGGCACCATTTTCCAGCTCATATGTTGCCGGCGTCGTCGTCTGTCCTTTCTCCATATATGACGGTAATTTCTTCTCCGATGTATCTTTATGGGTTTATTATCATGTGGGTCTTCATGAAAATGACAAACCGTCTTGTTTCTATATTTTGGGGGGCTGGGAGAGGAGAAGGGTCAGAAAAGGTCAGAGGGCTTTCCAATTTTCAAATTCCGTCAAGTCAAATCCCTCACCGCCGGCCAAGCACCGCGAGAAAGACAATGAGCAAACCAAAGAGAGATAGAAACAATCTGTTAGCCATCACCGGAGCAGCTGCCTTGTTCGCCATCGCCGTCAACGTTGGTATCACTGTAATCAACTCTCTAAGAAGAAATCGCAAGCGGAAAGGTTAGACTATCAGCCCGTCTAAAGTCAACTTTATATTAGCATTATTTTATAACTTTATTCGTATTTAATTGAATTTTATTAGAAGCTCATTTTTTTTTTGTTAATTGAATTGTTTTTAGATCTTCGGGGATCCAATGTTCATGTTAATTTGTCAGCCCCGGAAATTCGTCCCTCACTCAAGCGACACAAAACTCACTTCAAGATTTTCTGAGCCGGATGCCTTCTTCTCCGGGGGTTCTTGCCAGTCCTTCTCCTTAAACCTCCAAATTTTTATTCTTTTTGATTGGCTTCTCAAAACGCTAAGGTAATTTAGATTTCAATTCAATCTTGCATTTTGATTGTGTATTACATCGATTACAATGAGTAATTTTAGATATATTATTCTAATTTTGATGTTCAATTTTGTGATTTTAGGGTTACTTAGAGCTGATTGTATTACTTATTTTCTGTGATAAATATGTGCTATTACATTCCGATTTCTATAGACTTTATCAGTTTTTTGTGTTTAAATCTTTGCTAGAACAACATGAACTTTGGAGATGGACTGAATAGCAGCAATATGACTTTATCGGTGGAGGCAGTTGAGACTCAAAAGCAAATCATAAAGCGCCAGATTGAGGTATGTGTGTGTAGCAATCTCTCGTGGTCTTATGAAAATGGCTAGTACATCCAACAATATGCTTATTCCTATTTACTCCCTTCGTCCCGTTTCAAATTAGAGTTTGGGCGGAGCACTTCAGGTTGGACGACATCCATTAGCTCGTTTCCTTCTTTCACCCTGAATCATATTATTCTTGTGGTTGAATCTTTTTCCCTCTTGAATACTAGTACTACCTTCATTTTTCGGAAAATGTTTTACTTAGGACAAGGTCAGTAAGTCGTTTTACTTAGGAAGGGCGTAAAATGTTTTTCGGAAAACGTTTTTTCCATTTTTCGAAAAACAACTAAACACCGGAAAATGAGTTATTTTACGGAAAACATTTTTTTGGAAAACAACCAAACACCGGAAAACGAGTTATTTTACGGAAAACAACCAAACAACGGAAAATGTTTTATGATTTTTCGAAAAACAACCAAATAACGAAAACCGAGTTATTTTACGGAAAAATTTTCGAAAAAATGTTTTACGGTGAAACAAACGGGGCCTTAGTGCCTGAATTTGAGGGGTGTTTTTCAAACGGGGCTTCATATTTTTTTTTTTGTAAAATCAGGGCTCAATATCTAAATTTTTTGCCAGTTAATGGCTTTTTGACAATTTTCGATAAAAATACGGTTAAATAGCTATTCCGGTCCATCCCGAGCCATTCTGGTTCATCCCGTTAAAAATACAGTTAAGGGCCTGAACTCGAGGGGTGTTCTTCAAACGGGGCCCTGCCGATCCATCCCGAGCCATTCGGTTACAATATTTCTTGATGAGTACAAGCACGGTCTACTCTCAAGCTCACAACATGCTAAAAGACAGCTTAATACATTTAACAAATAATGTATCTGCAATGCAATGAATGGACACCTCACACTCGGACACCGACACGTCCACCTCACAACAGGACACCGACACGTCCACCTCACCTCGGACACCGACACATCCTCACATCTGACCAACACGGTCACCTTCTCTCTCTCGACAAGAGATCCAGATCGGGACCCTTATCTTTATCGACGAAAGCGTTGTCGAAGACGTATTCGACCTAGCGGGAGCGTTGCCGAAGACGTATTCGACCTAGCGGAAGCATTGCCGAAGACGTATTCGACCTAGCGGGAGCGTTGCCGAAGACGTATTCGACCTAGCGGGAGCGTTGCCGAAGACGTATTCGACCTAGCGGGAGCGTTGCCGAAGACGTATTCGACCTAGCGGGAGCGTTGCCGAAGACGTATTCGACCTAGCGGGGTCGTTGTCGGAGACGGACTCGACCTAGCAGGAGTGTTGCCGAAGACGTATTCGACCTAGCGAAAGTGTTGCCGGAGACGTATTCGACCTAGCGGAAGCGTTGCCGGAGACGTACTCGACCTAGCGGGAGCGTTGCCGGAGACGTACTCGACCTAGCGGGAGCGTTACCGAAGACGTACTTGACCTAGCGGGAGACGTACTCGACCTAGCGGGAGCGTTGCCGATGACGTACTCGACCTAGCGGGAGCGTTGCCGAAGACGTATTCCACCTAGCGGGAGCGTTGCCGAAGACGTATTCGACCTAGCGGGAGCGTTGCCGAAGACGAATTCGACCTAGCGGGGGCGTTGTTGGAGAGGTATTCAACCTAGAGGAAGCGTTGCCGAAGACGTATTCGACGTAGCGGAAGCGTTGCCGAAGACGTATTCGACCTAGCGAAGGCACTAGCGAAGGCGTTTGTACTTAGTTCAGGAGTATGAACCTAAGTTGAGGTTTGGTTCAGGAGTATGAACCTAAGGGAGATTATCTGAAGGCGTTCTCGCTGGGGAAGATTCGTACTTACGATAACTGCGGGGGAAAAGGGTGACCATGTCGGTCAAGTGGTTGGACCTATGGTAGGCTACCTACGTATCCCGGATGGGAATCAAGCCTGGACGTAGTTCCGAAACTGTTGGGAATGTGTATGGGCTTATGATGACAGCCGGGGTTTATCCGCTGGGGATGCGTGTTCTTGGTTCGGACTTACAATGATGGGCGGGGTTGAAAACGAGGAAGGGAATGGACTTCCGTTAGGGTTTTTGTTAAAAGACGGACTTACGATGACGGCCGGGGTTGAAAACGGGGAAGGGAATGGACTTCCGTTAAGTTTTGGTTAAAGGACGGACTTACGATGACGGCCGGGGTTGAAAACGGGGAAGGGAATGGACCTTCGTTAAGTTTTCGTTAATGGATGGACTTACGATTACGACCGGGGTTGAAAACGAGGAAGAGAATGGACTTCCGTTAAGTTTTCGTTAAAGGACAGACTTACGATGATGGCCGGGGTTGAAAACGAGGTAGGGAATGGACTTCCGTTAGGATTTTCGTTAAAGGACGGACTTACGATGACGGTCGGGGTTGAAAAAGGGGAAGGGAATGGATTTTCGTTAAGTTTTCGTTAAAGATAGGACCTTAAGTGTATTGATATTGTGAATATAAAAGTAAAGTAGGAGAGAGAATGAGTGCGAGGAATAGTGAAGATTCTTTGCCATTTTGAGTAGTCAAGATTCTTTGCCATTTTGAGTAGTCCGATTTGAGGTGGAACGGACCAAAAAGGGAAATAAGTCCGGTTTAAGGTGGGCGGACGGACCAATAGTGAAGATTCTTTGTCATTCTTGAACTCCTTCTTGCTGAGTTTGACCCATTTCTAAAGAGAATGAGTAGATAGTTGGAGGGGTATTTTCATCATTTTAACTCTCAAACTTCCTTCAATTAACATATTTATTTATTTTTAAGATACTAATAAAAAATTTAAACAAATAAATGACTCATGTAATAAATAAAAAATTTATATTTGGATTTTCAAATATTAGTAAAATAAAAATATAAAAATAATTAAACTTGAATTTTTATATTTTTATTTTACTAATATTTGAAAATCCAAATATAATTTTTTTATTTATTACATGAGTCATTTGTTTGTTTTAATTTTTTTATTAGTATCATTAAAATAAATAAGTATGTTAAATAATTATGTTAGTAGTACTTTATATTGATATTATAATTTTATAATTTGTTTATGTAATTAATAGTGTAAAACTAATTTTTAAAAGTTATTATATATGAGAGGAGTAGAAAATTTAATTGAAGGAAGGTTGAGAATGAACCGGAATGGCTCGGGATGGACCGGAATAGCTATTTAACCGTATTTTTAACGAAAATTGTCAAAAAGCCATTAACTGTCAAAAAATTTAGATATTGAGCCCTGATTTTACAAAAAATAAAATAAAAAATGAAGTCCTGTTTGAAAAACACCCCTCAAATTCAGGCACTAACCCATTTTTAAAACTTGACAATACTCCTACATTTCTTTCCCTACTTCCCCTACTAGTCTACTACCTTACCTTTGCTGCGACCTTCCCCATAAAAATAAAAATAAAAATAAATAATAATAATAATAATAATAATAAAATTAATAATAATAATAATAATGATAAAATTAAAATAATAATAATAATAATAAATTATTATTATTATTATTATTATTATTATTATTATTATAAAGAGAGAATTTACTAAAACACACACACACAGAGTATACACTTTTCAACAGTAGAAAGACTCGTTTATTCGAGGCATTACGGGTGCGTACCGAAAGCCCTTCCCGTAACGTAATCTAATCTGACCCCGACCTCAAATATACTAAATAATACTAAAGACATTTCAATTCATTAAAACTAACAAAGTAAGGGAGTAAAACTAACAAAGTTAGGGAGGGAATAGGTCACTACAAAGAGAGAATTTACTTCCTCAATTAAAACTAAAACATAATGTAGTTTTAATTGTGGAAGTCAAAAAAAAGTTTGAAACAAATCCTCATACAAACATAAACTAACTACACATGCTTAAAGTTTATAAATTTTAAAAACTGCTCGGGGAAATATGCATAAAGAGGTGTGGGTGCGTCTTCAGATGCGTCTTCATGGCGGTTTCTCGACGCGGCGGCTTCTCGAATTTCATTCATCATTTGACGTGCTCGGATTTCCATATTCAGTTCTGCCCAATGCAGATCAATCGGCTCACTTGGGTACTGCAAAATGTACAATTAAGAAATGATTAAATAAAACAACATTACACATAAATATGCTTGGTTAATAGGGGATATACTTATACCAGTGACATAGAATTGATATGGAAGGGGGGACCATATGCTGTTGGCAACTCAACATTTATCGCCTCACCCGACTCAACATCGGGACTATAGTATGGAGGCGGGGTAGGGGGAAAGGTAGAGGGAGAACTCGACCCTTTATGGTTTTGCATCTCTACGTCATCGTCCTTGTCATCGTCGGAGATAGACCACAGTGTAGAATACACCAAAAGAACAATAGACAAGATGAGCAGAAGAACCACCACAGCCATAGTTTCGGGATCATCCATCTGTGCACTTGTGAAGTAAACCATGTTTGTTAGCAAATGTGGAATAAGAAAAATCTACACCAAGATAAGTGACTAATATATACTCCCTCCGTCCCGGAGCTTAATTCACAAACACTGTTTGCACGGGTTTTAAGGAGGGAGTATTATATTGAAAATGTTGTGAGTGTGAAAATAAAATAGGAGAGAGAATGAGTGGAGGGAATAGTAAATTATAATGATGTTGTGAGTATTAAAATAATGTAGGAGAGAGAATGAGTGGAGGGAATAGTAAAGATTCCTTTCCATTTTAGGTAAGTTTTAAATGTGTGAAGTAAGTTTTGGGACGCCCAAAAGGGAAAGTGTGAAGATTGTTCGGGACGGAGGGAGTATATATATACCTCTGTCCCAAAAATCAAAATGAATGTCCAAAGTTCCACTCCTCGTAATGACAACAAAAGTGGTCTGATCATTTTACGACGGAGGGAGTACAGCACAAGTATACTTATACATAGCAACACATAGTTTAAACTAGATTCAAATTAGGACTAGAAGATGTTTGCAATGCCAGAGATTTAATACACCAGCTTAACCACACAAATGAGTTCTTTTAAACACATTTTTGGGACGAATGGATGGGTTTGCTGTAAGAAAAAATACCAACAACCAACCAAATATTCAGTGGTGTGATATTTTAGGACGGAGGGATTACAGCACGAGTATACTTATACATAGCAACACATAGTTTAAACTAGATTCAAATTAGGACTAGAATCTGTTTGCAATGTCGGATATTTGGTATCCAAATGATCACCGGGTGATCAAGATCCTTTCAGTTGGCGAGAATCCGTTACTTGAATGAAACTGGGTCTTGAAATAAAACGAACAAATAAATAATTCAGGGAGAAAAAGTGTCTCTAATTGACGATGGCCTAGCAAACAATCAATAACCCATTGTCATTGAAATAAAACGAACACAAAATCATACACAACTAAGGAAAACATCGATTAAACCTAAATAAAAAATTCAGGAGAAAAACACACATGCCTAGTTGCCGCAAAAACACTAGAAATAGAAAATACGAGAGGAAGAGAATGTTGAAATTAGGATGTATGATGATAGCGGGGGTTATCGCTTTGCTTCGAGTGTATGAAGAAGAAGTCGTTATTTGATGCGAAAAATTTGTTTGATAAAATGCCTGTGAGTGGTGAAGCTTTGTGGAATGAGATGAATCATGAATGTGTTCAAAATGGGGTCTTATTTTCGAAAAGAAAAGGGTCACCGAAGGGGAAATTTATGAGGTCAGTAATGTTCTGACATTTCAACAATGGTTCTGTATTTCTTAGTGGCCTCCTGCTACTGTTCAATCTGAACAAGAGCAACTGAGGGTATGCAAGTCGAGTGCTCAATAAACAATTATTGTTGAAGAACCTCCGGAGACAAATTTGGATGTGACCATGGAGGATCTTGAGAAGCGTGGTGTAGATGATAAACATCAGCCTTTGACTTTGAATTATGAAGAGGATGAGGCGAGGGCAATTTTTGATAAGATTTCAAGTAAAGATTCTGTTTCATGGAATGAGTTGGTTGCTGCGTATGTGTATATAATGGAAGAGTTGAGGATGCTTGTCAGTTATTTGAACCAAAGTCTTCTTTAGAGGTCATTTTTTGGACCTGTTTGATGGGGTTTGTTTGTGAAGAAGACATTTTTAAAACATGGCAATTTTACTTCTCACGAGGAACTATGAAGACATGTGATGAACTCTAAACATATAGAGATTAAAAAGATCCAAATTGAACTGGAGAAAGTGTTAAAGGTTTACTTCCTTCACAAATATAGACAACTAGAGAGGCATAAACCTAAGAGTTAGCATGCAACTGCATTAGGAAAATGGGGTGATTGGTCTGCGGGAGTGTCACAGAAGCTCTATATTTAGGTATGCATTATCAAAATGGTTTGAGAGGAAAATATAAACCATCAGTAAAGGAATATGGGTTTTTCTAGGGTTTTAAGAGAGGTAGAAACCCTAGAAAATTTAATATGAGTTTTTTTAGGGTTGTTTGCTACTATGAAAAAAATGATAAAAATAGGGAGAATTTACGAAAAAACTAGTTTTTTTTTTTTTTTGCAAGATTTTGGCTTTAAAGATGCTATAGTCGATATCTAAAACATACCATCAATTACTTAATAAAAAAATAGCAAAGAAATTACAATAACAACTCCATTACCAGAAGGATTTATAAGTTCAGCAAGCAATTTAGAGGGAATTCACCTTGTGTTATGGTCTTGCCGGCGGGTAAAGGGGAGGGGAAAAGTCGCCGGAGCCAGAGGAGGAAGGAGAGAGACGGTGAATTTTGGGGGAGAGAGCTTGATGTTTTAACGTTTGGAAGGGTGGGTAGAGGTCTGCCCACCCTTGTCAACTCCATATTATAGGGAAGGACGCCGTAGTAGGGGAAGAAATGTAGGAGTATTGTCAAGTTTTAAAATTAGCTCCGTTTGTTTCGACGTAAAACATTTTTCGGAAAACGTTTTTTGAAAAATGTTTTCCTGTAAAATGTTTTTCTGTAAAATGTTTACTTAGGAAGGGCGTAAAATGTTTTACGGCGTAAAATGTTTTACTTAGTAAAATGTTTTATTTAGTAAAATGTTTTACTTATGATTATTATTATTATTATTATTATAAAAAATAATAATAAAATAATAAATAATAATAATAATAACAATAAATAATAATAATAATAATAATAATAAAAAAAAATAATAAAAAAATATATAATAAATAATAATAATAAATAATAATAATAATAAAATTAAAAATAAATAAATAATAATAATAATAATAATAATAATAATAATAAAATTAATAATAATAATAATAATAAAATTATTATTATTATTATTATTAATAATAATAATAATAATAATAATAATAATAATAATAATAATAATAATAATAATAATAATAATAATAATAATAATAATAATAATAATAATAATAATAATAATAAGTAAAACATTTTACAGAAAAACGTTTTACAGGAAAACATTTTCCAAAAAACGTTTTCCGAAAAATGTTTTACGTCGAAACAAACGGAGCTAATTTTAAAACTTGACAATACTCCTACATTTCTTCCCCTACTACGGCGTCCTTCCCCATAATATGGAGTTGACAAGGGTGGGTAGACCTCTACCCACCCTTCCAAACGTCAAAACGTCAAGCCCTCTCCCCCAAAATTCACCGTCTCTCTCCTTCCCCCTCTGGCTCCGGTGACTTTTCCCGTCCCCTTTACCCGCCGGCAAGACCATAACACAAGGTGAATTTCCTCTAAATTGCTTGCTGAACTTATAAATCCTTCTGGTAATGGAGTTGTTATTGTAATTTCTCTGCTATTTTTTTTTTAAGTAATTGATGGTATGTTTTAGATATCGACTATAGCATCTTTAAAGCCAAAATCTTGCAAAAAAAACTAGTTTTTTCGTAAACTCTCCCTATTTTTATCATTTTTTTCATAGTAGCAAACAACCCTAGAAAAACCCATATTAAATTTTCTAGGGTTTCTACCTCTCTTAAAACCCTAGAAAAATCCATATTCCTTTACTGATGGTTTATATTTCTCTCAAACCATTTTGGTAATGCATACCTAAATATAGCGCTTCTGTGACACTCCCGCAGACCAATCACCCCATTTTCCTAATGCAGTTGTATGCTAACTCTTAGGTTTATGCCTCTCTAGTTGTCCATATTTGTGAAGGAAGTAAACCTTTAACACTTTCTCCAGTTCAATTTGGATCTTTTTAATCTCTATATGTTTAGAGTTTATCACATGTCTTCAATTTGGTGTAGATTTTTCTTATTCCACATTTGCTAACAAACATGGTTTACTTCACAAGTGCACAGATGGATGATCCCGAAACTATGGTTGTGGTGGTTCTTCTGCTCATATTGTCTATTGTTCTTTTGGTGTATTCTACACTGTGGTCCATCTCTGACGATGACAAGGACGATGACGTAGAGATGCAAAACCATAAAGGGTCGAGTTCTCCCTCTACCTTTCCCCCTACCCCGCCTCCATACTATAGTCCCGATGTTGAGTCGGGTGAGGCGATAAATGTTGAGTTGCCAACAGCATATGGTCCCCCCTTCCATATCAATTCTATGTCACTGGTATAAGTACATCCCCTATTAACCAAGCATATTTATGTGTAATGTTGTTTTATTTAATCATTTCTTAATTGTACATTTTGCAGTACCCAAGTGAGCCGATTGATCTGCATTGGGCAGAACTGAATATGGAAATCCGAGCACGTCAAATGATGAATGAAATTCGAGAAGCCGCCGCATCGAGAAACCGCCATGAAGAAGCATCTGAAGACGCACCCACACCTCTTTATGCATATTTCCCCGAGCAGTTTTTAAAATTTATAAACTTTAAGCATGTGTAGTTAGTTTATGTTTGTATGAGGATTTGTTTCAAACTTTTTTTTGACTTCCACAATTAAAACTACATTATGTTTTAGTTTTAATTGAGGAAGTAAATTCTCTCTCTGTAGTGACCTATTCCCTCCCTAACTTTGTTAGTTTTACTCCCTTACTTTGTTAGTTTTAATGAATTGAAATGTCTTTAGTGTTATTTAGTATATTTGAGGCCGGGGTCAGATTAGATTACGTTACGGGAAGGGCTTTCGGTGCGCACCCGTAACCGGAACCGAACCGCCCAATCGCCATATCCGGTTACGGTTTTTCGATTTGTTCGGTTAACCGTTTTGTTTTTTTTTTTGTTTTTCAAAATAGATTTTTAACAGAAATTTAAATAGATTTAAAAACAATTAAGGAAAAATTTAATTTTCTAACGGTTATTGAATAATAAAGTTAAAATTTTGACATTTTTTTGAAAAAATAGTTAACTTTTTTAACAGTTTCTGTTATGTTCTATAAAAAAGTTAAGTCTTTTTTTTTTTTGATAAATAAGACTATTTTAGACTTAAGTTTACTACATACATTTTTTGCAAAAAGGTTTATAAAAAAAGTTATGAATTTTGAAAGGTGTCTGGCAGACCAACCGAGCTGCAACTGAACGGTCATCCCGGGTTACGGGTCGTAGTGTGCAGTGTACCGGGGCAGCAAGTGCACGTGAAGTGCGGTGTACTGAGGCAGCAAGTGCGAGTAGTGTGCGATCACTAAAATTCTTTTTCTGAATAAACAAAGATTTTCAGAATGTGTCTTAAAGAATTTTATGCGCAATTCAAAATGTAGCATGAAAATCAAGTATGAACGGGAATGCACGAACATGTTATGATTTTGAAAAAAGATACAAATGTAACGCCCTTTTGAAAAACCATTCGAGGTTTAAAGCAACACACGCACACAAAAACGAGGAAGGGTAAACGAAAGTTTGACCCACGGAAGGCTTTTTGAAAACAACGGCAGTTTTGAAAAAGTATCCAAATCCCTAGCAGAGTCGCCAACTGAAATTACCCGGATTTTCGCGCGCGGCGAAAGACGGTTGTCTTTCGCGGGAGATGTTGGTGTCTGAGACCTCGCTTTCGGGAAGGAGAGGAGTCGCCACGCGGTTTTTGTATTTTGAGCCCAAACGTTGAGAAACGGCTTTTGTGAAAACGGTGTCGTTTTTATTGGTAGCAAAAACTTAGGAAAAAGCTTTGAAAGGGGGGTGTCATTTTTATTTGTAGCAAAAACGAGGAAAAAGCTTTTAATTACCAGAGATTGTTAGGTTCGGAGGTCACGTTACGTTTCGGGAAGAGTATTTTGAGATCACCCGAAACGCCTCGTATGACGAGTCTTTCTGCCTTTCTCGAAAATGTGTGCGTGTGTGTGTGTGGGTTTGCATTTTGAAAATGGGGGCTTGAATGACAAGCTTAATCTTGGTTTGAATGTCAAACGTTGATTATGTGATTCCTTTTGAAAAGGCGAGCGTTTGAATGACAAACGTCGATTTTGAAGTTTTTTTTATGAAAAGTGACACGAGTACTGATTTTAACTGCTTAACTTAAGTGTCAAATGTTGACTTTTAAGAAAAGAGCGTTTGAATGTCAAACGTCGGATCTTTGAGTTTGAAGATGATCGTTTGGAAGCCAAACGTCATTTCGCGCATTTTAAAAGAGAGTTCGAATGTCGAACTCCGGTTTTGAACAGGGCATTTCATTGTTAGCAATTTTACGGGAAAAAAGCATTAAATGATTTTGAGTGTCGAAAATCGGATTTTAAGTTGAAGATAATCGTTTGGATGCCAAACATTTTAAAAGAGAGTTCGAATGTCGAACTCCGGTTTTGAACAGGGCATTTCATTGTTAGCAATTTTACGGGAAAAAAGCATTAAATGATTTTGAGTGTCGAAAATCGGATTTTAAGTTGAAGATAATCGTTTGGATGCCAAACGTCATTTCACGCGTTTTTGAAAGAGAGTTCGAATGTCGAACTCCGGGTTTGAACCGGGCATTACATTGTTAGCGATTTTACGGGAAAAAAGCATTAAATGATATGCGATCGACGAATCGTTTTTGCGACTCGGACTTTGATAAGTAAATACTATCACGAGCCAAACGGCTCGGACTTGTAAATGACAGTATTTAAAGTGCGGTATCGACGGAATCAAACGACCCGGAATTGTAAAGTGCATTCAACGAGCCAAACAGCTCGAAATTGTAAAGTTGCGTAAAAGTAAATGACGATCGACGGATCAAACGATCCGGAATTTGTAAATGACATGAAAGTAAATGACGTTCGACTTATCAAACGATCCGGAATTGTAAATGACATAAGAGTAACGGAACGGGGCCGGAACGCCGTTTTAACTCGAGATTACTTCTCTTACGGGAAGAGAAGAGGATCAAGGACTAAAACGTATCGGACTCCGTTAGACGGTAACGTCTACATTTCAACATCGTTCGTCCGAAACGATTGTAGCGACTGGCGCGTAAATCGAGACGGGACGAGAGTTTAGGGAGAGAGAGAGAGAGCTACCTATGGCTAGGGTCGGCTCCTTTGGCTCGGTGGGCGTATACGGGATACGAAAAGGTGTTTGGAACGGTGTTTCGAGGTGGTGGGGTTGTATATGGTTGAAATACGGAGTTTTTACGCAAATCGAGGCGAAACGGGGGCTCGGGAGAGGGTGAAAAGGGTTTGGGCCGTGGCTGTGGTGAATTTGGGGTAAATTTTGTTGTTGTCAAAATGTTTGACAGCCCTCTGTATTTATAGGTGAATTTTGCAAAAGAGTCCGGACGGACTAAGGCTGAATTCCGGGGGTTTATGTGAAACTTAGGAAACCGGAGGGACTTGTTGGCAATTCTGGATTCTCTACAAAGGAGTTCGGACGGACTTGGACTGCATACCAGGGGTATTTTAGTCTTTTCACACTGAAATGTGATTGAGGTTGACAAGGAAGCTGTGGCATGCGTGCCACGTGTCCTGTGACTCACCAGGTTATGGGATTTCGTGCCATTATTCTCGGTTTTGTCCGTTTTTTAAATAACTGTCCGGAAAATGTCTGAAACGCCCCCGGAAAGTGCCGAAAAGTGCATTTTTCAGGAGAAGTTGTACTTTTACGCGCGACGGCGTGTGTTGAGTACGCTTCGACGTTGGGATGCACGGGGCAGTCCCGGGACGTCTTGTTGGCTTGAGAACGGGGAGCTTAACGGGTTCCGGTTAACCTGGAGCGGGCCAGTTAACGGATTCCGGTTTACTTCTAACGGATTTTGGCGATCCGGATTTGGGTACTTACAGCACCACCAAAAGCTTTGCCTCTCAAGAGAAAGACAGGAAATGGATGGCTCAATGATTCTCCCTCTCCGGAAAGAGATCAGATCTACGATTCCAGACTGTATGGCAGCATGCTCACCTTCTGTGACGAAGACCTATCGAAAGGGGCCTCGGGGCACAATGAAGCTTTGTACATCACTATTCGGCTCAACACCGTCTCCCTCCCTGGGGTATTGGTAGACAATGGATCAGCAGTCAACGTCCTTCCCCTCAGCATGATGCGAGCCCTACGCATTGATGAAGGCCACATGATCCCATCTGCCCGAACTAACAAAGCCTACGACAGCACGTCTCATCCCATCCTAGGGACGGTGACTCTGGAGCTCTGGTTCGAAACTCAAATGGTGCCAGCAAAGTTCCACGTGATGGACATTCCGTCCGAATTTACAGCTCTGTTGGGACGCCCATGGCTACACCACATGAAGGCCACCGTCTCCACTCTCCATCAGTGTGTCAAGTTCATAAATCGACAAGGGATCTCGAGGTCATCAGAGGGGACAATTTCCTCATAGGGAATGAAGACGAAATGCCAATCAAGCGTGCCCGCAGCCAGGCACCGGGGCTAGGGCTGTAAACGAGCCGAGCCGAGCTTTGAAGTTTCGAGCTCGAGCTCGAGCTCGAATAAAAAATATCGAGCTCGAGCTTTTCTCGAGCTCGAGCTCGAGCCCAGAATGCATGTTCGAGCTCGGCTCGAATCAAGTTTCGAGCTTTTCGCGAGCTGGCTCGCGAGCTTTTTGCGAGCTGCTCGAACTCGAGTTTTAACGAGCCGAGCTCGAGCTTCGACTTATTTTTTGAAAAAAATCTGAAATCAAACGAGCTTTTAACGAGCCGAGCTCGAGCTTCGACTTATTTTTTGAAAAAAATCTGAAATCAAACGAGTTTTTAACGAGCCGAGCTCGAGCTTCGACTTATTTTTTGAAAAAAATCTGAAATCAAACGAGCTTATAACGAGCCGAGCTCGAGCTTCGACTTATATATATATATATATACTAAAATTTATTCGAGCTTTTAACGAGCCGAGCCCGAGTCGAGCTCAAACGAGTCGATCTCGAACAGAGCTCGTCGAACATACGAGCCGAACACGAGCCGGCTCGAAAAAATGACGAGCTTGAAAATCGGTTCGAGCTCGAGCTCGAGTTCACCTCGAGCCCACTCGAACTCGAGCTTTTTTCGAGCCGAGCCCGAGCCGAGCTCGAGCCGGCTCGGTTCGTGTAACAGCCCTAACCGGGGCTACCTCATGCAAGCCGACCAAAGGACAACCGGGACAAATCTCATCAGAATCCCTCAGAGTCCGAAGGTGCTAACTATGTCAACGTCCTCGAACAGGAAGATCCCGAAGTAGTCAGGTTCATCAAGTTCAACTGCCGTTTCCGAAACTTGGATGCAGACTGGAAAGAAACCCTGAGCATCGCAATGATACGGACACACAAACCCCCTGTCTCCGATCGAAGATTTGTCAGCGTCCTTCGAGCAAACTCTCTGGCCCCGCCAGGCGATGAAATATTCACGATAAAGGTCAACAAGCACCGGCACACTCGTGATGAATGTATGACAGTCGTTTGAGACGTCTTACACGCAGAATTGCCCACCGAACCCCTTTTCTCAAACGAAGGGCATGAGGTCTTCTTAGCAGCACCAGCTTCGCGACAGGGCGCGAGACGTCCTTTAATCCGGGTTGAGCCATCAGACGGCGACGAATCAGGACTCTCCGTAGTAGAAGACGCGGCAGATCCGCAAGAGGACCCTTACATACACATGCTCAGTTTCGAGGATGGCACCAGTTCCGACGAGGTCACCTACGATGAGGACTCCAATACCATGGAAATCGTCAAACTCAATGTTCGGTACAGACAGTTATCCGGCGAGTGGAATCAACTGGTTGACACGACAAAGAACCCTTGTGATCACGTAACCGATGATGACTTCGTCAATATCATTTTCTCCAGATATCCCGACGATGCCAAGGATCCGATCCTTATTTTCAGATTCTGCAATGCCAAAGTTACCCTCGACGATTGCCTGATCATGGTAAACGAGGCCCTAGCCAAGAGAGCTCAAGGCTCGTCATCACTTCCAGTTATCAGCCCCAGTGGCAACCGGCCCGTGCCGTCAGTCAAGCTCACTGCCAAAAGCGCCGCCAAGGCCAAAGGCACCGACGCAGGAGACAGAACTCCCCACCTTGCTACAAGTCAGATCAGCCTTGGGAACGCCTCCAGCAGCCACCCTGAGAACATCTGCAAAAGTCCTCCCAGCAAGACAGAACAAGCTTCCGAAGAAAGGAATGATCACCTCAGTATCAACATGATCAAGTTCGACCCTGCTCCCAGCCATCACGGCCACGGATTCAGACATCCCGCCAGCAAGCTGCTAGCTCTAATAGACTTGGCTCTCGAACGAGATCACGAGACCATCAGCCTCGCAGAGTTCAACACCCCCGTTGATTTGATCAAGCAGATATGGGTAAACTTCTTGGTGACCGAGATCAAGGAAGGACGCATGGAATGTCCCAGCACGACTTCCTTCGTCAATATAATCCAAGTATTTCCGCCATTCGGAGATTTGGATGTGATTACAGTTCTAGACACCAGTCAGACAGCGCGCACCTATGAAGACTGCATAGCTCTCGTAAGGAAACCCCTCCTGGAACTAGCTGCACAAGAAAATCACCTCTGGGACGAAAACAATGCTCAGAAGACTCACAGGGACCGAGCCCTTAAAGCGTCACAGCGGTTTCGAGCGACAAGCTAGAGGCCACTCTGAGCCGATTCGACCTCAAAGGTTTTGCCCACGGCGACTTCCTGGACTACCATCGCTTCTCATCAAACCCCCTCTGGCAAGGGAGGGCGGTCAACAGTCCCGACGACCTAGGAGATGGAATGGCACAGCACAAGGAATACCTAGCCAAACAACATGAGGAATACAAGCGCTTATCTCCCCAAGAGAAGCAAGTCCTTTGTGAAAGCGACGACGAAGACGATGAAACTATTCTCTTCCAAGCCGGTCGTGAAGTCAACAAAACCGGAATCCCAAGGGTCCTAGGAGGATGGGAGCGGATCATTTCCGTTCTCAAATTGAAAGGCCAACTGAAGGAGGAAGGTCTATTCAAAAAGAAGAGAAAGATGGAAATACATCTCCAACAACTGCTCAGGGAGATTCCACGAGACCGCATTCGTTTACGAAACGACCAACCGGGCGAGACGTTCTGGCGCATAGGTCGGATGGCGGCCGTGGCCGATACATGTGGGGAGGGAGTCCCGCTATGCTTACCGTGTGGTTGAGGGAGAGGCTGAGATGATGCCTGAGGTGCCAATGTCCTGTGACGCTTGGTCCTTCTCTCGACGTCCTCTGGTGATAGGGGCGATCGGGCGAGCTGGAGCTACGGATGGCCGAGACTCCGCACGCATCACTTGCGATGGTGGGTTCCCTGCTTGGAAGTTCTGAGACTTGTCGGACCACTCGGGAAAGGTCGCTTGGTTGTCGAGTGTCGGGGTTTGTCTCGGACGTCTTTCTATATTCCGTCGTTGGTTACTGCGACGATGCAGTGGGCCAGGTGCCATTGACGGGTTTGAGTTATCTTGCTACCTTTAAGGTGGGATCTCTGGCGATGGAAGATCCTTCGACGCTATTCTTGCTCACGCGGTGGTGGCAATACACGTCCTTTCTGCCCGGGGTTCTCTTTCACCGGAGAGAGGGTACTGTCGACGCAGATATCCGAACTCGTACGAAGAGTGTATAGGGAGACACGAGATGGCTATCTTGTGGAGACGGAGTGAGTGTTGGGTGTCGGACACCTTGACGGCTCGACCTTGAGGAGGACCGAAGCGAGAGCTAATCCACGGGGATCGTCTTGGGAATGCCATGGGCGACTACGAGACCAATGCGTCGGAGACCAATCAAAGCACCGTTATGATGGCTCGAAGCGAGGCGGCTCGAGATAGAGCTAGAGAAAGGGCTGTGTTAACAGCTACAGGCTTGACGGAGGCGTCGGGAAGGGTCCACGAGCCGAGGTAGAAGGACTACGGAATATTTCTGTGAAGGTGAAGAACACTCGTCGTGGGAAGGGGAAGGGAAGAAGGATGAAGGACCAAGTACGAAACTAGGTTGACCTTGCTTGTCCAGAGTATCCACCCATTGTCATTTGCAGACACATTAATTGATTAATGTTTTATTGTAGTTTTGCTAGCGTGTAGTGAGTCAAGAGTTGACCGTGCTTGAACTCATCAAAGATTGTTTTAACCGTAATGAATTTGTAGGTTAAATGAAAAGAGCTTTTCGAAACACAAGCAATTGATGCTTATTGTATTTTTTTTTTAGACCGAACCAATGATGGCTGCCTACGTTCCCTTTTTACAATTGGACTAAGGGGCTCAGATCACCGTAGTTCGACACTTTAGGTGAATTTGAGAAAAGCAAAGACAAAAGAAGTGCGACCCTGTTTTTTACCTGGATCATTAGCGGGAATGTATCCAGTTGGATTTTACTCTTTTAGCACTTTTAATTTTACTGAAGGGACGGTGTATGGGGAAGGAGAGTTGACTCGTGCTCTTCCTCAAACGAAGTATCTGCGGAGCTTGCTTCCATTCACGGGGTTAACGAAAGGGTTTCCGTCCAAGTCTGCTAACTTCATGGCTCCTCCGGAGAAGATTCTTTGTACCACGAACGGTCCTATCCAGGTAGGCTCCCACTTTTCGAGGGGATTGGTCTGCGTAGGAGGCTTTTCCTTTAGCACCAAGTCGCCTTCTCTGATGTCTCGGATCTTGACTTTCTTGTCGAATGCTCGTGCTATTCTGCTCTGGTAGGCGCGAGTGTGTTCCATGGCTTTCAATCTGCGCTCGTCGAGTAGAGCAAGTTCGTCGTGACGGCTCTGTAGCCATTCGACTTCATTAATCCCATTTTCCAAGAGGACTCGGAGGGATGGAATTTTCAATTCCACGGGCAACATTGCTTCCATTCCGTAGGTAAGCGCGAACGGAGTCTCCCCTGTGGCGGTTCTGACTGATGTTCGGTATCCCCAGAGGGCTAGATGTAGCTTTTCGGGCCAGTCCCGACCTGCAGTGGTCATCTTTCGATTATCGTGGCGAGAGTCTTGTTGGTGTCTCTCTTGCACCATTGGTTTGTGGTGCAGTAAGGAGAAGATTTGTGACGTGTGACTACGGGTCGGTCAGTAGTTGGTCACAATCTCCTTCGAAGTGGGTCCCATTGTCGGATATGATCTCGTTGGGCACTCCGTATCGGCACATGATGTTCTCTCGGATGAACTCGGCCACCTTCTTAGAATTCAGTACCTTGTACTATCTGGCTACTACCCATTTGGTGAAGTAGTCGACTGCGACTAAAATGAACTCGTGACCATTGCTCCCAGGAGGAGTGATCTTGCCGATGACGTCAATTCCCCATGTGGCGAAAGGCCATGGCGTAGTCATGCAATAAAGTTCATGTGGAGGGATGTGATTGAGGTTGGAGAACCGTTGAAATTTGTTGCAGCTTCGGACGAACTGGATGCAGTCTGTTTCCATCGATATCCAATAGTATCCCATACGGAGAATGATCTGTGTCAATGCTCGGGCGTTCATGTGCGGACCGCAGGTTCCGTTGTGAACTTCGTTCATTAGCTCGCTGGCTTTTTCTTTGTTTACACACCGAAGGAGTGGCCCTTGGTGGCGCTTCTTGTACAACATACCCCCCAGAATGACGAAACGGGATGCCAAGCGTTCTAATGCCATCATGTTTTTGGCTTTGATCCCTTCTTTGTATTTTCCATCTTCATTTGTGAAGGAAGCTTCTCCGTTTTGGAGGTACTGGTAAATTTGATTGTACCAGGGTTCGTCGATCGTTTCCTTTTTTATTTCGATCTCAGAATAGGCGGGTGTTTCCGTCTCGCCTATTACGAGGGGTTTCTTTGCTTTTCCATCGGGAATTTCGACAAGAGAGGCGAGAGTTGCCGGGGCATCTGCGGCGGTTTCTGTCTCTTGGCAAATAATGAAAAGAGATGTCCTTGAGCGAGCAATGAGCTCCTCCATGTATGCGCGTGGTACTTCGAAGGCCGAGAATCTACCGTCTTCCACTTGTTGGACACTTGATTGATGATCAATCTTTGAGTCTCCATATACATCCGGTTACGAGATGTTGCGCTCGAGGGCGGCTTCCAAAGGCTGCACAGAGCTTCGTATTCCTTGCATTGTTGGTTGTTTCAAAATTCACTTGATGGCTATGGAAGTGTGCTCGTCCTTGGGATCGACAAGGAGCATTCCAATACCATTCCCCTTCTTGTTGGCCGCCCCATCGAAGAAGAGTTGCCGGCGGTTTCTTATTTGTCGAGTGAGAAGATTCCGTCATCCGAAATTGCGGATCGGGACCCTTAGGTTCACTGCTCGGGAAGTCTGCGGTGATCTGCCATGACTACGCCCTTTGTTGATTTTCGACCATGTACTTGATGTCGAACTCGCCGGGAAGAATGACCACTTGGCTAGTCGCATTGACGGGGATGGCTTGTCAAAAGATATCGGACGGGGTCCACTTTGGAGACCAGGAGCACCGAATGTGACTGCATGTAGTGTTTCGGTTTCCCGACTACCCATACCAAGGCGGTACAAGTTTTCTACGATGATGAGTAGCCGAGTTCACTTCCTTGAAGCTTCCGGCTTACGAAATAGATTGCATGCTCAACCTTGGAATCTTTCTGGTCTTGTGCCAGCATTGCTCCGATTGACGTGTCTGTTACCTGTCGATACAAGAGTACTTGGCTTGTCTTCATGTGGCGGAGCACGGGGTGGGGGATTCACCAAGTAGGTCTTGATTTTCTCGAAAGGCATGCACTCGGAGTCCCAGTTGATGTCGGCATTCTTTTTCATCAGTTTGAACATGGGCTCGCAGAGAGATGTCAACTGGTTGATGAAGCGGCTGATGTGCTGAAGTCTTCCCATGAAACTCTTCACTTCGTCGTAGTGCAGGCGGCTTCATGTCGATGATGGCCTTGATTTTCTTGGGATCGGCTTCGATATCCCTTTCTGTAACCATGTACCCCAGTACCTTGCCGCGCTTGACGCCGAAGGTGCACTTCACGGGTTGACCTCATGGAGTGTTTTACGAGTCTGTTGAAGAACTTTCTCGAGATCTGTCCAAATGCCGCATGTCGATCCTCTGGAGTGGATGATCATGTCATCGACATATACTTCGATTTCTTTGTGAATCATGTCATGGAGGAGAGGCATTGCGGCTGGTAAGTAGCCCCAGCGTTCTTCAGACCGAACGGCATGACCGTGTAACAGTACGTCCCCCAAGGAGTGGTGAAGGCAGTCTTGGGTTGATCCTCCTCGGACATCTTGATCTGGTTGTATCCAGCGAACCCGTCCACGAAGGACTTTACTTCGAAATTTGCTATGGTGTCGACCAGCATGTCAATATTAGGCAGTGGGAAATCATCTTTAGGGCTGGCCTTGTTGAGATCCCGAAAATCCACACAACATCTGACCTTTCCATTGGCTTGGTGACCGTCACGATGTTGGAGAGCCAAGTCGGGTACTCAATCACTCTGATGAAACCGACTCGGAGCATTTTCTCAATTTCTTCTTTAACTTGCAAGGACCACTCTGGCTTCGATCTTGCGCGGCTTTGTTTGTGAGGCTTGGATTCGGGATCCAGGGAATTCTGTGCTCTACGATCGAGGGATCGAGTCTGGCATGTCCTGGTATAACCGGGCGAACACGTCAACATACTCCCGGAGGAGGCTTATCGGGGCTTCTTTTACGTATCGGCGAAGAAACTGCCCACTTGTGTCTCTTTAGGCTCTTGCACTGACCCCAGGTTCACTTTGGTCATAACCTCTTCGGCAGCTTGGGCCCGGTTGTCCTCTTGGTCAACTACACGCTCGAGAACTTCTCTAATGTATTGTTCATTTAATGTGTCTACTTCTTTATCAATTGAATTATTAACGTCTTTTAAGTTGTTTGTTAACTTATCAGTTGTTAAAGTGGCAATGATGGGATACTCCGAAAGATCAGACTTTTCATTAAACAAGAACGGGAATACATGGTTGGCTACATTATCATGGTCCTCCGGCGTAAGGCCATTGGATGACTCGGAAGGACGGGACTCGACAAGGCGGCTCGGAGGGGTTTGAGACCGGGTTTAGGGAGATGTGGGTGCATGCCCGGCTTGTCTTCCGGTTACTGCAGGCTTGCCCTTGGTCCGGTGAAGGTTACCCAATTCTTCGGTGGCATTCTTTGGATGCTTGATGAGGGTGCGGGGATCGAGAGGCAGCCTGCTGTCCCAACCATGGCAATCATCTTTGTTTTCGAAGCCCCAGTCAATCGGGTTCGGCACCTCCATGACTTCTTCAAAAGACTCTGTAAATTTGGTTCAGCTGAGAGCATCTTCTATGAATTACGGTTCCTTACGCTTTAGAGTTCTTTTGTCTCGAATGTGGCCTCGGCGGTTGATCCGAACACTGTTTCCCGTGGAGAGTACCTTGAGTTGCTCTTGCATCTAGGATTCCTGAATGTGTACTCGTCTTTGGGCTGGTGGCGGTTGGTCCAGTAGAGCTATGATGTCGAGAACGCTCCCTTATCGGATTAGCTTTAAGTCCTCTCGAAACGCTTGAGGTCCCGTGCTAGTTGTTCCATTCTTTACGTAGTCTCGGTGTGACTATCCCTGCTTCTTTCTCATCTTCATCGGTTCAGCTGTCGGTCCCCTCGGTTACTGCTGTCGGTTCATTGTCGGTCTCCTCGATTACTGGCTGTCGGTTCCGCCTTGTCGGTCCCCTCGGTTCTGGCTGTCGGTTCCTTGGTGATGTAATGGCGTGGTCGAAAGCGTAAGGTCGGAGGTGGGCGTGCCGTCGGAGGTTCCCCTTTTGCGGGTTGCATCCTTGGTGCGGGCGAGCCTTTTGTTTTCCTTGATGTCGAGTGGTGTTGGCATATAGCGAAGCCCTGGACCGTGGTATGGTCCTTGACTTTGATGACTTGATGTTGGCCTTGTAACCTTTTGCCGAGCCCCGATCTGGGATGAAGTTCATGAGTTTCATCATCTTCATGGCGGGAGGGATCTTGTCGTGAGATAGCGGAAGATCCACGTTGCATATTTGGATCTTGGAGGTCTCGAGTGAATCCGAGTTAATGCCGTATCGTCATTATGCTTGATTTATAACACGAAATGTCGTTGGTGATGGTCCCCTCGGTGGTGACGCCATCGCCGTAGGCGTGGTGAGCTCGTTGCACAGCATGAACTTGAGGCACCGATGAAGGGTGGATGCCACGCCATTGATTTGATGCGACGGGGACGCCCAGGGATGGGCTGTGAAAGTGATTGGAATGTCCAACACTTGGAATTCGGTGGGAATTATCCTCTTGCCGAACCAAATATTAAGAGTAGCAACCCCGAGAACAGTACGGGAAGTAGAGTCGCTAGGCCTTGACGGTGTGGGTGAAGGCTTGGTCTGTGGGCTTGATGTCAAGCGGGTCCATCATCTTGGCGGGCAAGACATTCATTCCGGAGACCTCCGTCTACCAACACACGGGAAGGCGACACTCGTCCACTGGGCTGTGATGTAGAGTGGCTCATTGTGATCGGCCCCAAATTTTGGAAGGTCCAAATCTGTGAAGGTGATAATGTTGCACATAGTGGATGTTGCCGATCATCCGAATAACTTCGTGCAGGGTTGCGTCCACGGGGACCGTAGTACGGGCCGGGCTTTCCTCTAGCTTGAGCTTGTGAGGATATGAAGAGGTGAAAGCAGAGACGAAAGGGAAATGTTCGCTGGGTCTGCTTGGCTGAGTGAGGATCGGGTCCTCTTTCACGGAACTTGTGTCTTCGGGCGGGCGGGTTGCGGTTACGGCTCCGCAGCTTTTTAGTGGCCTTAGGTGGTAATGCATGGATTTGACCCGATCGGGTTAGAACGCCGACATCGGGTTTGGTCCCTTACGAACAGGCCGCTGCGAGTTGAGCCATAGTTAGAGGAGGATTCCTCGTAGCATAGGGCCATATGTCTTCCCTCAACTCATTGATTGTAGATGTATTCCGGGAGCTTCGGCGGCTTGACGGATTGTCCCGGGATGCGGCTTGGGTGCCTCCGCGGGAGGTAGTTTACGGATAGCCGCAGATGTTCGAACGTCGGTGCACAGCGGTGGTTGCACGAGGCGAGCTGTGCGTTGCGACCCTCGGGGAGGTTGGAGAGTTCTCGGCTCAAGCGAACGGTCTCCTTGATCTCTTCACGGTATATCACGTTCCTTTCCTTCTTCTTGAGCATACTCGAGGCATTCAGGTTGGGTGCAGCGATACTCATGGTTTGCCGGTTTTCCTCCGCTCTTGACCCGGATCAATTTTCTTGCAGCGGAACTCGCGTCGAGAGTTAGTGCTGCGTCTCTTCCCACGTGAGAATAGCCGGTGCTTCTTTGAGCTGCGTGCGGCGGTCTTGATAAACCTCCATCGGGAGAGTTTTCTCCTCTATTTTATCGAGTGGCGGGTATGTCGGAAGGTGAGTACACGGCTTCCCGAACATCCGCCCATGTGGCGGTTCTTTGTCCCAGTTGATCGTTTACGTAAACGAATGCCGCGGTCTGTGGAATTTCCACGAGTAGTTGCTCGAGACGAATCTCCATCCTCCTCTTGTTTTTAAATAGACCCTCCTCTCTAAGTTGGCCTTTCAATTTGAGTGCGGAAATGATCCGTTCCCATCCTCCCGGGACCACTTGGGAGTCCGGTTTATTGACTTCATGCCGGCTTGGAAGAGAATGGTTTCATCGTCTTCGTCGTCGCTTTCACGAGAGAACTTGCTTTCCTCGGGAGGTAAGCGGCGGGATTCGTTTCCGCCGTGTCGTTCCATCTCCTAGGTCATCGTGACCGTTGACAACCCTCGTGTGGCGAGAGGGGTTGGATGAGAACAGGACGATAGTCGAGGAAGTTGCCGTGAGCAAAACCCCGAGGTCGAACCGGTCTAGAGTGGCCTCTAGCTTTCTGCAAGCCGCTGTGACACTCTAAGGGCTCGGTCCCTGTCGGTCTTTTGAGCTTGGTTTTCGTCCCAGAGACGGCTTTCTTGAGCGGCTAGTTCCATGAGGGCTTTCCTTGCGAGAGCTAAACAGTCTCCGTAGGTGAGCGCCGTCTGACTAGTGTCCAGAACCGTGATCACATTCAAATCGTCGAATGGCGGAAACACTTAGATTACGTTAACGAAGGAAGTCGGGCTGGGACATTCCATGCGGCCTTCCTTGATCTCGATTACCAAGAAATTTGCCCATATCTGCTTGATTGACCCCACGGGGGTGTTGAATTCTGCAATGTTGACAGTCTCGTGATCTCGCTCGATCACCAAGTCTATCAGAGCTAGCAGTCTACTGGCAGGATATCTGAATCCGGGGCCGTGACGACTGGGAGCTTTAATCGAACTGGAGCATGTTGATGCTGAGGTGGTCGTTTCCAACGTCGAAAGTCGACTCTGCCTTGTGGGGAAAACCTTCACAGATGTTTTCGGGGTGGCTGCCGGAAGCATTCCCGAGGTTGATCTAGCTCGTAGCAGGGTGAGGAGCTTGGTCCCCTTCGCTGTTGCCCTTGGCCTTGGCGGCGCTTGAGGGTATGAGCTTGACTGACGGCACGGGTCGGTTGCCACTGGGGCTGGTACTCGGAAGTAATGATGAGCTCTGAGCTCGCTTGGCCAGGGCCTCGTTTGCCATGAGCAGGCAGTCGTCGAGGGTGACTTTGGCATTGCAGAATCGGACGATAAGGACCGGATCCTTGGCCTCATCAGGATACCTGGAATAGATGATGTTGACGAAGTCATCATCGGCCAGAGGGATTCTTTGTCGTGTGAACCAGTTGCTTCCAATTGTCGGATAGCCGCCTGTACTGGACGTTGAGCTTGACAATTTCCATGGTATTGGAGCCTTGGTCATAGGTGACACGATCAATGGGTGCCGATCCTCGAAACCAGAGCATGTGAATGCGGGGGCGGAGCCGGGGGGCATGGGGCACTCGCCCCCCACGGCGGAAATGCAGTGGAAAAAAATTTTTTTTGCCCCCCCCCCATATTTTTTTTATATATGTATATATATAATTAACTTCAAGATTAACACCAGTGAGTGGTGCGGTTCAGCGGTAGAAGGGGTGAAGTTAAAGCCTTTGATGTTTCCTTTCAAATCCATGTTCGAGCCTTGCTACCTACATTTTCAATTAATTTTATTTGTCCTCCATTTTTGCTATTCTCTCTTTCTCTCCATCCATTTCTTTTTCTTAATAGTTTTGTTTTTCTCTTTCTCCTAATTTCCTCACATTTTTTCAATCTTAATTAATTAGTTAGGCTTTTCCCATTTCTTAATTCTTTACATTTTTAACTAAAATACATTGTATTTCATGGACTTCATAAGATGGCAGCAAAAGATGTTGTTTTATCTTATGACCCTCAGTTTGCAGAAGTTCTTACAAGAGGACCCCCCTGCAATTGCTATTGATGATCCTGACCAGCTAAGACGAATTTCCAATGAGGCGTAGGATCATGGTAATTTCTTATGCAGAAATTACATTCTGAATGGACTAGATGATGCACTATACAGTGTGTATTGTCTGGTTGCAACGGCCAAAGAGTTATGGAACACTTTGGAGCAAAAGTACAAAATTGATGATGCAAGTTCAAAAAAGTTTGTAGTTGGCAAGTACCTTGATTTCAAGATGGTTGACTCGAAGACCGTTGCCAACGAAGTTGATGAGTTTCAGTTGATTATGCATGGATTAACTGCTGAAGGAATGATTATGAATGAACCATTCAAAGTGGCTTAAATCATTGAGAAATTGTCACCTGCCTGGAAGGACATCAAGAACTATCTCAAGCATAAGCGCAAGTAGATGGGACTAGAAGACCTGATAATTCGTCTTCAAATTGAGGAGAGCAGCAGGAAGAATGAGGCTAACGCTGAAGCATAGGCTAACAAAGGCAAAATGGAAGCAAAAGTCAATCTTACTGAAACTAGCACAAGCAATAAGAAGAAGAGGAAGCATTCAGAGAATGCTAGGAAGATGCTGGCCAAGAAGCCGACAAGAGATTGTTATAACTGTTCCAAACCTGACCATATAGCAAAGGACTGCCGTCACCCAAGAAGGGAAGACCAAAGAGGCAACAGAAATCAAGCCAACGTAGTTGATGATATGGAGCTTGATTTTGCTATTGTGGTGTTTGAAGCCAATTTAGCTAAGTTGGATGACAATAAAGGAATGGTGGATAGATACAGGTGCTACCCGTCATATTTGTGCAGATAAGAAGAGCTTCTCATCCTACACTCCCATTACCGGTAGGAAGTTGTATATGGGAAACTCTGCTACTTTCAATGTTGTGGGCATTGGAAAATTTGTGTTAAAGATGACTTCAAGCAAGAAGTTGAATTTACTGGATGTGCTGCATGTCTCAGACATCCTTAAGAACCTGATTTCTGGCGATCTATTGAGCAAGGCCGGTTTTAGATTAGTGTTTGAATCCGACAAGTTTGTGTTGACCAAAAATGGTCTTTCCCTTGGAAAAGGTTACCTCGAGAAGGGCCTTTCAAGATGAATGTAATGAACATAATCTACCCTGAGGCAAAGAATAAAAGTGTTGTTTCTTATGTTTACTTGTTGGATAGTCCTAGCTTATGGCATGATAGATTAGGACACGTGAATTTTAACACAATTAAGATGTTAGTGAATCAAGATTTAATCCAGATATCTAAATCCGATTCAACTGATAAGTGTGAAATTTGCGTTGAGGCAAAATGACTAAGGCACCATTAAATGCAGTAATAAGAAACACAACACCTCTTGAATTGATTCACACAGATATTTGTGATCTAAAGTTAATGCAAACTCTAGGTGGGAAAAATTATTTCATTACATTTATAGACAATTGCACAAAATATTGTTATGTATATCTATTGAAGCCTTAGGGGCTTTTCAAACTTATAAGAATGAAGTTGAAAATCAACCTAATGTAAAAATTAAGATGATTCGAAGTGATAGAGGAGGAGAATACTTTGCTCCATTTGAAGACTTATGCTGGGAATCTAGCATAATTCATCAAACTACAGCACCATATACACCTCAGTCTAATGGAGTAGCTGAACGCAAGAATCGTACTCTTAAAGAGACGATGAATGCAATGTTGATAAGCTCTGGCTTACCCGATAACTTGTGGGGGGAAGCCATACTCTCTTCCAACTACATTCTTAATAAGATACCTAAGAAAGGAATTGATAAGACTCCTTACGAATTATGGCATAATCATAAGCCTTCTTATAAATACCTCAAAGGGTGGGGGCGTTTGGCTAAGGTTGAAGTACCTAAGCCTAAGCAAGTTAAGATCAGACCTAAGATGATTGACTGCATTTTCATAGGATATGCAAGCAATAGTAGTGCATAAATCAGACATTCCTGATATGAATGAAGGAATGATGATAGAATCAAGGAATGCTATATTCTTTGAAAATATCTTTCCTTCTAAGGAACGGAAAGAAATAAGTTCTAACAAAAGAACTTATGAAACTGCAAATGGTTCTTTCATGTTAGAAAACGAACCTGCAATTGTTAAACAAGATTTATCAAGTTCGGATGTTACGTTCTGGAAAGAAGCAATTAACAGTGAAATAGAATCCATTATGAGCAATCATACTTGGGAGTTGGTTGATCTTCCTAAAGGATGCAAACTGTTGGGTTGCAAATGGATCCTTAAAAGGAAGTATAAGACTGATGGATCTATTGATAAGTTTAAAGCTCGATTGGTAGCCAAAGAGTTTTGACAAAAGGAGGGATATGATTTCTACGATACATATTCTCCTGTCACAAGGATTACATCCATACGTGTTCTCATTGCGATTTTTGTTGTGCATAACCTTGAGATACACCAGATGGATGTACAGAAGACAGCTTTCTTAAATGGGGAGCTAGACGAAGAGATTAATATGGAACAACCTGAAGAGTTCATTGTTCCAGGTAAAGAACAGAAGGTGTGTAAACTTGTTAAGTAGTTGTACGGACTAAAATAAGTACCTAAACAATGGCATGAGAAGTTTGACCGAACAATGTTGTAAGTACCCCAATCTGGATCACCCCCTTTCAAGCACCCGGGAAACACCGCAGACTCATCAACGCAGTCTCGGAGACCTCTCTCACTCAAAACCCTCTCAAAACCCTCTCAAACCCCCAACCAAACCAAGGGAGGAGCCTTTCTGGGATAAAAAGGGACAAAAGGACCTTTTGGGAATTTTCAGGAAATCAGAAAAGCAATTAAGGTCCGTACGGACCTCTTTGTTACAATGATTACTAAATCCCCTTAAAGTCCACAATATTCCCTCAAATCCCGGGGAAAATGATTACTTCCCTGCAGAGTTGGTCCGTACGGACCTCTTTGCATGCAAGATGGTCCGTACGGACCTTATTGCTCGAGGAACACCATCATTCCGAATATTCTCCATCATTGCGCATTCCCTCAAATCGAGGAAATCCAAAATTCTGGATAACCAAGAAGGTCCGTACGGTCCTCTTTGCTCCGAAATTTTTACTATAAATAGAGGGCTCCCCCTCCTCATTTTCACACACCTCCCTCTTCTCTCTTCCTCCCTTAGCCTTGGCTCCCCTCTAGAAGTCCTCTCGAGGCACTCCGGCCCCTTTCGGATCCTTCCAAGGCCTTCCGAGCTCCCTTGTGGTGCTCAGAAGCCTCCCGAGCGCTCAGGACGCTCCGCGCCGCCCCGAGGCACTCTCGAGGTACTCGAGGCCCCTCGTGGTACTCAGAGGCCTTGCACTGGTCTTTCCGCGGTGTCCGGCTCTTTCAGAGTCAAACCGACGATCCCAAACCACGCCGAAACTGCCCGAGTGACTCCTGCCACCACAACGCACGCCGAACCTCGCCGAGTGATCCCGACGATCCCCACGCACGCCGAACCTCTGCCCGAACGCGGCCTGCGGCAACCTCGGCTCACGCGAAACTCTGTCCGCGGACAACCGGCATCTCCGAAGCAATCCCGTCCATGCAGGAGCTACTCAGGCCTCAAACACCATTCCCCAGGCGGAAGACAGACACGAACCAACATTGGTAAGGCTTCCTTCCTATACTATTTCAATACATTTCCATACATAGCATACAATGTAGACATCGTCTGACATGCATTTTTAAAAAGCACACACACACACACACAACATTTAAAGGATATTAGGGGTATCCAGAAAGACTCGTTTTACGAGGCTACTCGGGTGAGCTCTAATATTCTAATATTCTCTTCCCGGGAGTCATCGACCTCAGAACTCAAAATCTCATCACACAAAACAGTTTAAAATTATCTTTAAGCGTGCCCTTTTCAATGTTTTGGGCTTAATAAAAACGGCGTGGCGACTCTACAAATGCGAAAACAAACGGCGAGACACCTCCAAGCCGCGAAAGATGCCGGATGCGGGCGCGAGGCCTGCTCGGATCCGGTAATTTCGGTTGGCGACTCATTGGGACTTTTGTTTTAAAAACTTTTAAACAAAACAAAAGATTTTTAAAACGATGATGAGGGTCAAACTTTCATTTTACCCCTTCCTTTAAGCTGTTGTGTGTGTGTGCAGTGCTTCGTTTTTATTTTACAAAAAAAATAAAAATACAAAAAAAATGCATCAATATACATCTCGTGCATACATTTAAAATTCTTCAAAAACTCTGTTTTACTCGGAAAAGAATTTTAGAGACCGCACACTACGCGCCTTCTTTGCCTCGGTTACCGCACACTACGCGCACTGTCGCCTCGGATACACCGCACACTGACAACCCTTAACCCGAGTGGTCTCGGTTGCGGTCCGTTTGGTCTTCCTAGGCCTCTTGGCGCGCGCGGGATCATTCCAAACATCCCATCCTAGCGCGTCGGCCACCGCACGTTTGAGTCTTGAGTCACACTCTGTCCGGACTCGGTTGGTTTTTACCCGGTCAGGTGTCATACGGCTGGATACATATACCATGCGGCCATTTTTAAGTCAAGGCTCGGAACTCAAGATCCTGCGCAAGCAAAGCGATGAAAGGTCATGCTAAAATCTTGACACGATCTTGATTTCCGAAAGCTACGCCCTGAACGATGTTCGTCCGGATATACATCCATGCTCGCGTGACACCATGTCATCACGCCTTTGATACGTCGGCCATGACAATATGACCGACGACGCCTAACGTCACGCATTCCTTGCGCAAGCAAGGCAGAGAGGTCATGCCTAACTCTTGACTCCGATCTTGACTTAGTGGCGGCTCGGTTCACTATTCATGGCTAACGCATCAAACGAACATGACAGGCTCGGTCCTTAGGTTCGATTTTCTTTTAGGCGGTGGAAACCGCTTGCACTATAGGACCCTCGCACTGTCCGCACCCCGGGATGTCGAAATACGGAGTGCAAAACGAGGGCTTATAGCCGCGCGGATGGTCTCCACTGACCCAGGATCTAGCATAGTTGCGAAAAAGAAGAGCAATCTTTTCCAACCTACCTAGGACTCTGAGAAAACATGTTTTAAGTAAATTAAAACAACAAAAAGAAAAATCAAAAAATAAAAGAAACGGAAACCGCATGCCACGTGAGCTTTCCCCCTTTTATCCCGTTAGGCCATTCCTGTGTCTAAACCTTGCCGTCGCCCCCTCCAGTGACAAGAGAGTGGTTGAGAATCCACTGGAAGCCGCCTTTTCGGTGCTCCGAGGTCACAAGGTCAGATAGCCCTTCCGATTCAGATGCGTCCGATACTCCGTGACGGGATCAACGAGATAACGGTGAGGGAAACGGAACCCCGCCACTAAGGAATCTCCGGACAATGGAGGAGGTGCTGCGAGCCTTCGAAACCATCAAGAAGCGCGCCGAAGAGCAGCGAGCCTGGATCGTCGACACCTTGCGTCTTCGAGGAACGATTGCGGTTCCCAACCCGGCAGCGGAACCTTTGTTCATGTAGAGGACGAAGATATCAGGCTCCCCAGTTTCTCAAAGCTATCGGCGAGTCCCGCCTCCGCCAAGCTACGAGATCAGCCAGCCTTAAGCAACTCTCGCTCAAAGCTCCCCTCGGGCGTCGGTCAGCGGCTCCGACATGCCCGCCTCGGCGGTCGGTTTCCGGCTCTGCACATCAAGCTCGGTACAGCAGCACATACGTGCTCGCTCACTTGAGATCCCAATGCATCTCGGTATCCCCCAGGATTCAATCCTTTGCCTCTATATGAGCCTCGCAACCACAATCAAAAGTCCCCATTCTTACCGGGGACAGGCATCCCGGCGGATATCCCGACATCTCCAGGTTGCCACCTGCTAGTACGCGGATTGGGGCTAGCACGAATCGTTTCCCAGTTCCCAAACACAACCCTTAGCGGACTGGCAATCACGCCTCAACTTCAACACCCGGGGTATGGGTTGGTATACACTCAACTACCTCCCCAAGACTCCCGAATGGCAATCCCGTGACGATCCACCTCCGTCTTCGGTTTGAGTCCCTGAAAACGGTAACCCGCCTCAGACGATCCACACATGCTGGGCGATTGAGCAAATGAAAGACATGCAAGGCAAGCTAGCTAGTTCTCGGAAGGACTCCCTCACCTGCTTACCGTCCGAACAAAGTGGTCCCTCTCCCTCGAAGTTCGGGATGCGGAAATGGAAAAATTTGACGGAACGGAATGCCCAAAACCCACATCGACACCTACGTCCTGGGTATGAGAGCCGAAAGGGCAACCCCTCACGGATGGCGAATCATTTTCAAGCATTCCCTCAAATCCACGGCACTAAGGTGGTTCCTCAATGTGAAGGCGAGAAACCGCTCCACGTGGGATCGAGATCGGTGAAATCTTCACGGAGAAGTACCGCGCCAATCTTGAATGGGAAACAAACCGCCGTGACACCAAGCCACCGAACAAAGGATGACGAACCCGGTGGGCGAATTCTACAAAAGATGGGCTGAAGCTAAGCGAGATAATGGATCCACTTTCCAAAGAAGAGCGGATGGACATCTTCCATTCACGCCTCAAACCATCTTTGAGGACCTTGATCGGCCACCATTTCTACCGGGATCTCCGTGCCATGGTCCAGCCAGGACAAAGTTTGAAAAGACTACGAGTCTTGAGCAACAGCCCCGCCTCATCTTACCGCTTATCGAACAAACACTGGCAACTTCAACTCACGCCCGACTAAAGGAAAGGAAGCCGAGAACGATCTTATTTACATTCGTAACTGGAGCTCAAGTAAACCGCGATCAAAGCGGCCCGAGAATAACAATCCCCTCGCTTCCACGGTTCCGGCATTTAGATAACGGAAATGCCCTTGGGTCAAGTATTTGAAGCTTTGGTGAAACGAAATCTTCTCAAACCACTCGAGAATTTCCAGCCGAAGACTCTCAAACCCAACATGGATATGAGCGAAACCTTGCGCCTTCCATGACTACCCCGACCGCGCCCACCAAGCAATTTAGCTTCGTGCTCAAGCGGGTGGTCAGGGGCTCATGTGAGGAGGAAAATTGGAACGCCCTCGTGGTCCCGATACCATCGGAAATCCATTCCCAGGAGCAGCGGGAGTAAACTCAGTAGCCTTTGACGCGAAACTCCAAGCGAGAAGCGGACCCTACAATTTCAGGCCGTCGGCATCTTTGTCCTTCTGGCCCAGGAGCGTGAAACCCAGTCAGAGATCTCGTGGCCAAGGGAATTCCGACAAGAACGCCCAGTGCAGCTTTGTCTCCCTACGATCTTTGCCCCGGCCAAGGCATACGAATGGATGGATCGAACGTTCCCCGAGAAGAGGCGAGTCAGAACGGTAGCACGGGAAGCGGTTTAGCCTTCTGAGACGATGACTTGCCAATATGTGAGAATCGGCGACTGTGAAGCCCTCCTCATCCTCAGCCAAAGATAGAGATGTTCTTCCTCCGAACGTCTTGATTGATAACGGCTCTGCGGTCGACATCATCGCTTTGAGCACATTGAAAAGACTCCGCATCGACCGTTTCTCGATAAGGCCTCACCTCGGGTAATCCGAGCCTACGACTCCAACGCACGACCAATCGTAGGAGTCATCAATTTGAGGATCCAATTCGACGTACAAGCTGGAGTCGGTAGAGTTCCCAAGTCGTGGAAATCAAACCAACCTTCTCTGCTTTGTTGGGACGGCCTTGGATCACATCGGATGAAAGCGATATCATCTACTCTTCACCAATGCGTGAAATTCATCAATGCCGATGGAGCGATCGAAGTGATCCGCGGAAGCCGGTGCAATGGCAAGTGCTTGGCCGGCAAGCTATGACCCGGAAGAAGGTCCCGACGGCCAGAATACTCTTCTCCGAGATGATTCTCCTACCCTGTCCCGCTACGAAGTGGATCCTACATCCACGCTCTAAGCCGCGACGAGCTAGAAATCGAAGAACTCGTAGGACGGGATGACAACTCGACATATGCGGCTGTGAAGAATGCTTGAGAGAGGATCGAGATGGATGCCTGTGGAGATTGATCGAGGAGTAGACCACTTACTTCAGAAAACCCTCTTGCAAGCGGCTCATCACCGATCCCCTGCAAGACAACCTACTAGCCGACACTCTCGGATCTTACGGGGGACGGCCATCACGGCTTAGTTCAATTGACATTCGGTGTCAGGCACGGACGAACAATGGCGCAACCTCCTCCAAGGCTTAATCGGGGAAGGAGATATAGCATGTCCGCTCGAATCGAGACATTGTAAACGTCGTCGAGCAAAGATCCCGAGATAAAGAAGCGGTCCCATGAAAGTGATCAACATCGGCAAGAATCCACTCCAGAATCGGCGAATGCTTCGCCCTCTGAAGTAGCCCTCGGCGGCTTCTATCATCAAAAACCCCAAGGGTGGTGGTTACACTAATGGAGGGACATCATCGGGGAGCGGCCAAAAACCTCCGCGATACTGGTTTGAAATCGAACCGCATGCAAGCTACTTTCAGGGACTCGTACGAGGAAGATTGGCCACCACTGAACCGGCACCGCTCCCTCTAGAGCTACACGAAGTGAAACTTTGGACCCCGAAGGTTGAAGATCACTGTCTTGACACATTCAAGCGCACTCAGGCTAACATCTCACTCTGGTCCTTACTCAGCTTCATCTTACCCGCACAAGCTCAAGTTGGAAGAAAGCTGGCCCGAGACCATGGTTCCCGTCACGGTGACACACGATGAAGCCGATTCGAATGCTTAGCGCGTCAATTACGGCAATATCATCACCTTGCGAGCTCGATCTTCCAAAATTTGGGGCGACCACAACGAGCCTCTGCATGCACTTGATTGGCGGACGAGCGCCGTCTCCACTCGGGTGTTGGTAGATGGGGGATCATCCGTAGGAACGTCCTCCCGGCCAAAATGATGGATTTGCTAGGGATCAAAGCAAGCGATCTAAAACCCTCGACTCGAGGCAATCAAGGCATACGACTCGACATCCCGCCCAGTCTTGGGAATAGCCGCATGAACCTTTGGTTTGGAAAACAAATGGTCAGACAGTTTCCAAGTCATCGACATCCCGATCACATTCACTGCCATTTTGGGACGCCCTTGGCTACATCGGATCAATGGGGTGGCATCCACTCTCCATCAATGCGTAAAGTTCATTCAAGGAACAGTCTGACCATCATCTACGGCGACGGCATAGTCACTGAAAGGACCGACACCAACGGCGTCCCGGTTTTAGAGATCAAACACGATGATGACGGCATGATGCTCGCAGGGTTCACCATCGAAAGCCCCAGGCCCGGGTGTGCCACATAGATTTGCCTTTGATTTGGGACAAGATTCCTCCCCGATGAAAATGATGAAGCACATGAACTACATCCCGGGGCTCGGTTTGGGAAAACGCCATCAGGGCACTCAACAGATCATCAATATCAAAGAACAGAATACCCTGCACGGCCTGGGATACTCTCCTACTCCCGAACACATTGCGGAGGACAAGCGAGCTGCACGAAAACGCTCCACAGATAACAAAAGAGGCTCGCACGCAATCTCCGATCTTCGTCCTTACAGCTTCGACATGACCAAGTACTTCACAAGGAAGGCCGGCAACTTGGAAGAAGATCCAGAAAAGGGAACAGAGCTGATCAGCGCCAAACAAGCAAGGCCAGACAACCGTGGACAAGCTCCGGCGGGGGCTGGCAAGATTCAGAGGCCTCAAGCCAAATCCTGTCCGAAGAGCATTCCTCGACACACCGCCCCTGCCGGGATCCACAACCACCACTATTCACAGCGAATTTTGGTTCGGGAAAACCCCCTCTTTGGCGGAAGAATTCGAAAAACTCTCTGTCAACAACCCTGCCTTCAACAAGCGGAACGAGTCTGCATTCGAGCTAGCAATGCCCAAGACAAAAGCAAGAGACTCCGCAGACGATGCTTGGGACGAACCACTGCTACACCTGCTCTTCAAAGAAGAAATCGAGATGCCGGATCTAATCGATTTTGTTTCTGATAACTCTGTGATAGCAATGATTGGGAACGGTGACATAAAGCCTTTCAAGCCCCATCTCCTATCAAGCTCATTGCCACTCAATAACTGGGCCACATTCTCCGGACCTACTGCCAGCAAAAAGGACATGATCGAACAACTTGGTCTGACCCCTCGAGTCCTAGAGTCTAGTGTCAAAACTCATCCTGAGTCCATTAGCTTTGAATTTGAGTCTCTCGAGTCATCTGATGGCCTCACGCCAGAAGATTACGAACTCATTTTCCACAATGTATTCCCGTATGCTGTTAATGAATGCACTTAATGAATGCTTCGATCTTTCCGAGTATCCTCTCATTGCATCTTTAACAACTGATAAATTAACTAACACACAAACAGTTAATAACGATTCACTTGATAAAGAAGCAGACACATTAAACGAACAATACATTAAGCACATCTTTAAGCATGTTGTCAAACGAGAGAAAAACCGGGCCCAAGCTGCCGAGGAGGTTTTAACCAAGGTGAATTTGGGAACTGCTGAAGAGCCAAAAGAGACGCAAATCGGAAGTTTCTTCACCGGCACAGAGCAAGACGCATTGACTGCACTGCTCAAAGAGTTCGTGGACGTGTTCGCTTGGTCCTACCGAGACATGCCCGGGTTAGATCCTAACATTGTAGAACACCGGATCCCCTTGAATCCCGAGGCTAAGCCCATCAAGCAAAAGCTACGCCGAATCAAGCCAGAATGGTCTTTACTGAAGTCGAGGAAGAGAATCGAGAAGATGCTTCGCGTCGGCTTCATCGGGGTGATTGAATACCCCACATGGCTCTCCAATATCGTCCACGGTCACCAAGGCCGATGGAAAAGTACGCTGTTGCGTGGACTTAGAGATCTCAACAAAGCAAGTCCCGAGGACGATTTTCCACTACCCAACATCGACATGTTGGTAGACAGCTCTGACCAATTTCGAAGTCAAGTCTTTCGTGGACGGTTTTGCCGGTTACAATCAATCGAGATGGCCGAAGAAGACCAAGAAAAGGCAGCTTTCACAACCCCACAGGGGAACCTGCTACGGTAATGCCGGATTCGGACTAAAGAAGCAGCAGGGCTACCTACCGACGGGCGACAAGCGCCCTCTTCCACGATATGATCCACAAAGAGATCGAAGTGTACGTCGATGACATGATCGTTCGCTCAAAGGGATCAGACAGACAACACCTCGCAGAACTGAGAAAATTCTTGATCGCCTCCAAAAACACTCAGTGAGAGCTTAACACGCCAAATGCACATTTGGGGTTAGCCGAGAGCAAGGTTTTGGGATACATGGTCACCGAGAGAGGCATCGAGGTGGATCCTCAAAAGATCAAGCTATCATCGAAATGAGACCACCGCAAACTCGGACAGAGGTGAAAAGCTTCGTAGGCCGCCGTGATATATCGGCCGCTTCGTCAGCCAATTGAGCCTCTATATGCGACCCAATCTTCAAAGCGATGAAGAAGAACGCAGGCATCGAATGGAACTCGGAATGCCAAGATGCCTTTGAAAAAATAAAAGCATACCTTGTGAGTCCTCAGGTTCTCTGTCCTCCCCACGAGGAAAAGCCGGCTGTTGCTATACCTGGCTGTGACCGACACCGCAGTTGGGCCATGCTCTGTCAAGAAAAGAAGGAGTCACGGGTCGAAAATGCCATCTACTTCGTCAGTCGAAAGTTTGAGCGGCGAACTCAATTACTCGACCCTCGAGAAAACCTGTGAAGCTCTGGTATGGGTTGTCGGGAAACTACGGCGCTGTCTGCTGATCGCACACAGTGACATCTGGCTTGGTCTCCCAAAAAATGGACCCGGTCAAGTACCTCTTCGACAAACCATCTCTGTCAATGAGGCTCGCCAAATGGTCTTTCTTCCTAGCGAAATTTGACATCAAGTACGTAAACCAAAAGTCAATCAAGGGACGGGCCATGGGTGAACGTGGCTGGGATTTCCCAGCCAGGCGAGGCTCGAGGCCCCGAACCACAATTTCCAGACGAGGGAATCTTCACAATCGAAAGCGAAAATCGATGGCAGCTGTTCTTCGACGGAGCGGACGACAAAAAGGGAAGCAGCGTCGGTATACTCTTGGTGGATCCCAGGGGCGAAAGCATACGCCCAATTGCTTTATAAAGCTCAATTTCGAGTAACCAACAATGCCGCCGAATATGAAGCCTGCGCTGGACTAAAGCCGCTCGAGAGGAATGTCCGAAACTCGAAGTTTATGGGGACTCGGCCTTGATCATCGGCCCAAGTCTCCAACAAGTGGAAAACCGTAGACCGGGCTTGCAAAAATACCATACTGCATGGAGGACCTCATCACACAATTCGAAGAGGTCACCTTCCATTACTTGCCGAGAGGCCGAAACAGGTTTGCGGATGCCTTAGCCACCTTGGCTTCCACTTGTGGAAATCCCACAGAAGGAAAAGCAATCAAACCCTTGAAAGTCGGACGAAAGGAAATTCACTGCCTCTTGTTGTGAGATCGGGCAGAAACCTAAGCCGTCGATGAGCCATGGTATAACCAAATTTTCCAATACCTCAGAGCGGGGAAGTCACCCTCATGAACAAGGAGACCCGCACAGAAGGGGTCGAAACCAGAGAGCATCATGGCCCTAAAACGCCTCGCCTCTCACTTCGTCATCCTCGGGGACATGCTATACAAGAAACGTACCGCGGGCCACTCCTACGGCTGCGTCGGCCAAGAAGAAGCAAGCAAGTTCATGAACGAAGTCCACTTGATGGGGCTTGCGGTCCCCGCGTGAACGCCAGAGCCCTGATGCAAATCATTCTCGGGATGGGCTACTCTTGGATCTCCGTGGAGCGGATTGCATCCACTTTGTCCAGGAAGGCTGCGACAAGTGCCAACGGTTCTGATTCTCGATCATCTACCGCCCCCACGATCTCTCTGCATGACTACGCCTTGGCCCTTTGCAGCAGGGAATTGGCGTCATCGGGAAAATCGCTCCGCCCGGCAGCCAGCGGTCGCGAGTTCATCTTAGTAGCCATCGACTACTTCACCAAATGGGTCGAAGCGAGTCCTACAGTCACTCGCCTCCAAGAAGGTCGCGCATTTCCTCAAGGAAAACATCGTATGCGATACGGCATCCCAAATGAGGTCATATCGGATAACGGCTCACGAACTTCGAAGGGGAATTGCAAACGGGCTAGTGAATTCAAGATCTACGTCACAAATCTTCTCCCTACCGGCCACAAACAAACGGCGCGTGGAAGCGGCAAGCAAAACCCTCGAGACGGATCATCCAGAAAAATGACCACCGGGCAGATTGGCCAGCTGCACCTTGCACTTTGGGGCTACCGCGTGGTCGGTCGAGACCAGCACGGAGAAACCCCATTTGCACGACATACGGGATGGAAGCGGTCCTTCCCGTGAAGCTGGAAATTCCCTCACTCCGTGTCTTCTTTGGAAAATGACATCAACGAAGTCGAATGGCTCGAAGCCAGACATGACGAATTGGCTCACTGCTAGACGAGCGGCGACTAAAGGCCATGGAACACGTCAGGAGCCTATCAGCGGGATGGCTAGAGCCCGACAAGAAAGTCGAATCCCGAGACATCGGGGAAGGTGACCTTGTACTCGAAGAAAAGCCTCCCACTCGAACCAACCATTCAGCTGGGGAAAATGGGAACCCACATGGATCGGCCACTTTCGTGGTTCAAAAGATCTTCTCCGGAGCGCCATGAAGGTGACAGACCTAGGCGGCAATCCCTTCATGAATCCGGTCAGCGGAAGCAAACTTCGCGAGATGCTTCGCCTGAAGAAGAACAAGCTGTGCATCTCTTGGCACTCCATGTAGTGTCGAACTACGCTGACACGAGCCCTCTAGTCAGAGGAACGTAGGCAACCTTAATTGGTCAGGTCTAAAAATACACAAAAAAAGTCAAAAGTTTGAATGTCAATCAAGACCTCCATGAAGCTCAGCACTTTTCAAGAACACGCCCCAGGCAGTCACCTTGACCAAGTCAAACGACGCGGCGACATCGAAAGGACATCAGAGGGTCGCTCGGCATCAAGCATCGAACGGCTGACTCATGTTTGCTTCTCGAAGCCGGGGGCTTGTCTTCGCCACTCAGCGCAGCTTCAAAAAAAAAAAAAAGAGCTCGAGCAAGGGCTCACAAAAAAAAAACAAAACCTGAAAAAGAGCTCGAGCAAGGGCTCACAAAAAAAGAGAGCTCGAGCAAGGGCTCACAAAAAAAAAACAAAAGAAGCTCAAGGAGCTGCAAAAAGGTCAGGAGCCAGACGCCAACAAGAGGCAAGGAAGCTACGAAAAAGGCCGTCAAAGCGACTTGTCGGGAGCATTCAACCTCGGCCAAGCACGAAGCCTGGCAAAGGGGATTGCCGTCGGGCCCCGGACTTACTGGTCCAGTGGATCAGCGTGAAAAGTCAGATGGGCCGACAAAGTGCCTGAAGAAGCGAGGCGAACAAAAGATCTTGCGTCTCAAAAAAGTAAATCACAAATCACTAACTTGGTTACAACATTTCTTGATGAGTTCGAAGCACGGTCTACTCTCGAGTTCACAACATGCTAAAAAACTGACTTAATACATTTAACTAATAATGTGTTTGCAATACGTGAATGGATACCTAGGAGGTCATTCCAGCGCCATCTACGCTTGTCCCCTCGCCATTCTTTCCTTTCTTCCCTCGTCCCCGGCGAGTCTTCTTTCGCTCCACGTGAACCCGACTCTGCGTCTCTCGGTGCAGAGTCTCGGGGTCCTCCCCGTAGAGTCAAATAATCCCAGTAGCTCTCGGGGCTTCATTCGCCGTGCTTCGGCTCGGATCTCCTCCTGCGAGTGCAGCAAAGAGGACCTCTCCTGTCGGTCGGTCGACTACAGTCTCGTAGTCAAGCAAAGTGTCTCCAGGCGTCGCATCGAAAGGGTCGGACCGGGCTTCGGCGCTCACAAGGCAAAAGCTACGCAAGCAGGGTCCCGAGAATCATTTGCTACACGCTGCTCTCCAAGACCAACTTGACTGACATGCTGCTCATGCACCGGGCCGGATCTTGCGAGTCGTCAATCTGACGCTCCCAGACGTCTAAGGAGTACCGCGAGGAGGGAAAGCGGAATGCTTCCATGCCCTCAAACAATGCGGGAAGGCACCTGAGGCTGCCATACGAAGAGGAGCTATCTCCGCATGTGAGCAAGGTCATCATTGCCCAACAAAGGCTCTGCTTCATCCCGCTGCCAGAAACAAGCGACGGAATATAGGAGGACAGACAAACCTGGAACTGCGACGAACGTAGGACCGCTTCCTGCAAGATCCTCCTGGTCTCGATCCTCAGGTGTGGAACCCACCGGCGGACCTCGATGCGTACCAGTACAGTGTGCCATCCGTCTCCCGGGCGGGTGATCCGTATCCGACACGAGAGGTCGGCGAGCAAATGACCACGGGCTAAACGGCGTCGGAGCCTCGGGCGTGGCTGAAGTCTCTCTCGCGGCCGCAAGGTGAGCAAAGCGGGGCTTCCCCCTAATGAAACGATCCCCGGTCGCCGGGACGGTCGATACCACGAAGAGTCTCCCCCGGCACGACGGGACAATATCTTCTCGGCTCTGCGGTGCCCTACCACATCTAGCAGCGCCGTCACAGAATGCCGAGGGAGGCGGCCGAAAAGCGTCGCTATGGAGCAAGGCGAATGCATCCCAAGAGACGTCACTCTGCATCATCGGCCATGAACCGCTCGGCGGCTCGGAAATGTCGATATGACCCGAATCAAGGATCATGCCGTGCACTTCTTCCAACGAAGCACGAAGAAAGTACGCAAGCTTCAAGAACACGGCGGACACTACCCGCAAACACACTCTCAAGCTAGAGTGGCCTCCACCTCCGGTGCACAAGTCAATAAAAAATAATCCTCAAATGGCGGCACCGTTTCATTCTAGGACAAATCCAGGAATCACAAAGTTGACATTACATCTTAAAATCCCGGAAAATGCTGTTTGCCATGCAAATACATTGTGTTTGACCAGGGCCGGTAAATGTATCTTCTAAACCGAGAAAAAAAACCTTACCTCAGCCCGTCTAGGGATGCCTCATGAAAAGAGGCCGCATCCAAGCAAATGAATACTCATACAAAGTGTCCCAACATCATCATCCTCGCCGAGGTCCTGCGGAAGAAAAGTTCTAGGGACGATGCGGCGGCTCGCCATGGCCACATGTCGGTTCATAGAAAATCCAAAGAAACCTGGCCTCAGGCTCCCACAAATGAAGTACTCAGAAGGGCGAATCCAACTGAAAAGGATTTATGTCCTCCAAAGCAAGGAAGGTCCTATGAGCCCCGTCTCGCGGTGCGGTAAGAATGATAAAGGTGCTAGAACGGACCTGCAGACTACAAAGCGGTCCAGGCATCCATGTGCGCCAGTCGAAAGTCCCTCCTGCTGCGGCTCTCGGCTCGGCCTCTAGAGGGAGGAACGTCTACAGAATGCCTCGAAGGCATAGGCTGGTGCACTCTCGGCGCGCGTCGCGAGGCCGGCGGGTGTCTTCGAAGCAACATCTTCTCGCGGAGTGACCTCATCGCAGCGTCACAGGAGTCGCATTACGTGTCATGAGCTCTCCCGGACTCTGCACCGACAGACGGCCGCCAAGAAACGGCTCGGCGATGCCATGTGCTCGACTCAGCAACAAAAGAAAATCCAGAGAGATGCCAGGGATGGAAAAGAGTCAGCACACCACGATCTACTGGGGTCCTCGGCACTCTGTATGCCGCAAGCCTTCTCAGGAACGGCATGGGACGTACCACCCTAGGCCTCCGAGCAGCTGCGCCCGCGCATGCGTGAAATCCGGACCCCGCGTCGGAACCTGTGGGGAGCCTGCGAGGCCAGCCTATCTCTGCCGCGCCACCTCTCTCCGGCGTCCTGAGCTGTCCTCCTCACGAAGGCCCCGTGCTGCTCCATGATCAAAGTGAACTCCTCGAACCCCGACACCGCCAAGGTGCTCTCGGTCAAGTGGAGACACATGGTGTCCCAAAATCGGGCGTCCCGAAGGGAGGGTCCCTCGAGCCGCGGGAAGCACACCGGGGCCATCTGGTCCCCAAAGACCCGCTGCCCCCAGGTAGCATAACATCACAGAGTCAGAGCCCGCAGCATCTTGCGCCACGGCTGCACCTCGGGAACCCCCTGGGCTCATCGCTCATGCCGAGCCCGCGAGGGAGCAGGACGGAAGCCCTCACGGCTCCAACCCTTCTCCAAGCGCTCCATGCACAGTCCCCGTCCACGATCATAAGTTTCCCCTGCATCATCCTCCCTCTTGCTCGTCGTGCGGCTGCTGGCCCAGCGTGGCGGGTGCGCAGCCAGCAGCCCCCGCTCGATCTGTACTCCCACAAAAGTAACTCGGAAAACCTCAGCTCCAAGACCGCCTCTGACAAAAAAAAGCACGAAAGGGCTCAGTGCAAAGAAGCGGAGAAACGACAAGTTGCTAAATCAGAGCGGCAATGAACTCATACCTCCAAACGCAAAGACCAAACAGCAGCCGCGACTGGCGAGCACCGAAGCTAAGCGACCAGGGACAGAGCTCAGCCAGGCCTGTGTCGCCAAGGGCAATGTCACAGCACCCTGTCAGGTCGTCAAACTCTCCAGCAGAGCAGAGGGAGCCGCGGCCATCCACGTGGTTCGGAGACGCAAGATCGAGGGCATGCTGCAAAGCGAGGCGTCGCGCCTTGCCCGCGTCACCTCCACGACCTCCGGATGTGCAGCCCCGATCCTCGGGCCTTGCGACTGCGCGTCACTGTCCAGCATCCCAGGCCCCTCGCGGCAAAACAGCGAGAGCTCAAAGCCCGCTAGCGGCTCAATTCCCAGTACACATCGTCCCAGGCTCTTGGTGTCGCCTCCGGCGCACCGCGTCGCGTGAAGCAATCATGGCCTGCGTCCTTGCGCACTTCAACACGGCTCAACGTCGCCCCCCGACCGTCGACGTAAGCTCGAGCCTCAGTGGCTCCAGCAACGGCATCGGAGCCAGCCGGCGTCAGCATGAGGCCGAGGCCTGGTACGCTCGGCAATTCGACTCAGGCGTCGGCGTGAGGCGAAGTCGATTCCTCGCCGCTCGCGCAGATCGTGCGGCGTCAGCGGCTAGAGTTCGACCTCAAAGGCGCTCGCGGCGACAGCGTCGGCTAGAGAGATTCAAAGTAACCCGGGCTGCTGCGACATGGGAGGGAAGTCAATGCGGCTGCCGTGTGCAACACCGATCGTCAAATCCTTCGGCTCGACAGAAACAAGCACGAGAGGAGACCGACACCTGCGGTGCGGTGCCCGAGGCACAAAGCGCCTCCGGCACCAAACGCGCGAATGGGGAAGCGATCGCCATCATCTTGCCAACTTCGCAAGGCGGCGACGCGGCAAGTCGATTCGTAGTCCGACGCTTCTACTCGACATCCAGAAAATTCAGAAGGCATCTGCCGCTCGGAGCACGCGCAGCCATGCTGCCGCGCTGGGCTAGGGAGACGATTCAAAGTCCTCGCGCATGCATCGACTGCGGGCTGAGAGACGATTCAAAGTGCTCGCGCCATACATGGGCTGCGGCTAGAAGACGATTCGGAAGTCCCTGGCGCGTGAGCATGACGCCGCAAGAAGACGATTCAAAGTCCTCCAGCGTGGCACCGACCGCCGCACTGATGGCGATTCAAAGTCCTCGCAGCGTGGCAGGCGGCCGCGGTGACGATTCGCGAAGTCCTAGCGTGGCACCGACGCCGCAACCCGGTGACGATTCGAAGTCCTCCGCGTGGCACAAACCGCGATGAAACCCGGCAGACGCGACCAAGGTCCTCACTCTGCCTCTGGGCCCGGGAGGCCTTGAACCACCCCGATTCGGAGAATCGTAAAATTTACGTCCCAGGACACCGCGCGTCCTCAGCGGGTGACCTGGGCGGTCACCACATCCCAGGGCAGACGGCGTGGTCACACGCTGACCTCGGCGGTCACGCGACACTACAAGGGCACCACCACGCCCGCATTCACAAAACACTTCACGCCACATTCCCCAACAGGACTCCAACTCAGCTTGATTCCCGCAGGATCCGTGAACCCCTATCGGTCACAACGGGTCCGGCCTATTGACCTAGCATTCTCCACCACGCCCGCATTCGCGAAGGACACCCACGGGTTCCTCACGAACTACGGCTCATGAGCCTCACGGTCACTACTCTCCAAGTACGCGCGATCCGGATTAGAACCCTTATCTTGCTGGCGACCCCACCTCTTTCATAAGTGACGTCGTCGAGGGGCTTGCTGTGCAGTGCCCGATCTGGGTCACCACCTTTTCAAGCACCCAGAAACAGGCAGACTCATCGCGCAGTCTCGGAGACCTCTCTCACTCAAAACCCTCTCAAAACCCTCTAGAAATGTCCAACCAAAGCAAAGAGGAGCCTTTCTGGGATAAAAAGGAACGAAGGACCTTTTGGGAATTTTCAGGAAACCGAAAAGCAATTAAGGTACGTACGGACCTGCTTTGTTACAATGATTACTAAATCCCCTTAAAGTCCACAATATTCCCTCAGAATGCCGGGAAAATGATTACTTCCTAGAGCTCATGCGGTACGGGCCTCTTTGCATGCGGATGACGTACGGAACTCATGTTTCAGGAAACACCATCATTCAGGATATTCTCCATCATCATTGGGTTCCCACCGAGTGAGGAAGGAAATGTGGATAACCAAGAAGGTCCGTACGGGGCCTCTTTGCTGCCAAAATTTTTACTATAAATAGAGGAGGCTCCCTACATTCATTTTCACACGCTCGCTCTTCTCTCTTCCTCCCTTAGCCTTCTGGCTCCCCTTCTAAGTCACCTCGAAGCACACAGCCCCTTTCGGGATCCTTCCGAGGACCTGCGAGCTCCACTGTGGTGCTCAGAAGCCTCCCACAGCGCAACTTGCAGGAGACGCTCCCCAGCAGTGCCCAAGGCACTCTCGAAGGTGTTCCTTGAGGCCCCTCCGTGAGTACTCCAAGGCCTTGCCTCAGCCTCCACGGTGTCCCGGCTCTTTCAGAGCTGGAGCCGACGATCCCGAAGCACGCGGAAAGTGCTCCGAGTGACTCCTGGCCACCACGCGCACGCCCGAACCTGTAGAGTGATCCCGGCGGTGCCGTGCACGCCGACACCTCGAGCGCCGCCTGCGGCAACCTCAACTGGCCGAAACTCTGTCCACGGACGCCCGGCATCTCCCGAAGCAATCCCGATAGTGCCCGGACGCTACTGCGGACCTGAACACCATTCCCCAGCGGAAGAAGGACACAAACCAACATTGGTAAGGCTTCCTTCCTATACTATTTCAATACATTTCCATACGTAGCATACAATGTCAAGACATGCCGATACAAAGCATACATTTTAAAAAGCACACACACACACACACGACATTTAAAGGATCTTAGGGGTATCCAGGAGAGATTCGTTTACAAGGCTACTCAGGTGAGCTCTGATATTCTGATGTCTCTGCTTTCCGGGAGTCATCTCCAGCCTCCGAGCTCAAAATCTCATAGCACAAAAGCGGCTTAGAGTTATCTTTAAGCTGATTCCATTTTTCAATGTTTTAGGCTTAATGAAAACGGCGTGGCGAGTCGACAAATGCGAAAACAAACGGAGAGACTGCTCCAGCACGAAAGATCCCCGATGTCAGGCCAAAAAGCCTGCTCGAATACGGGTAATTTCAAATGTTGTCAAATGGATTCAAGATAAATGAATGTGACGGTATGTCTATCTTAAAGGGACGTATGAATCATTTGTAATAGTCTTTCTTTATGTAGACGACATGTTGATAATGGAAAGTACTAGTGAATTGATCATGAATACTCAAGGCCATACTTAAAGAAAAACTTTGACATGAAGGATATGTGATTAGCTAATCTTATATAAGGAATAAATATTTCTAGAATTATGGAAGGGAATAATTCTATTCACAAGTTCCCATTATCTTGAAAATGTTCTTCGGAAATTTTGATGTCATTGGCAAGTGCACCGGCTAAGACTTTGGATAGGCAGTGGATCTCCAGCTTTACAGTCAGAGAACGTCGATAAACCAGTTTCTGCAACTCGAGTCTGCTAAGATAATTGGAAGTCTGATGTACTTGACAAGCCTCTGCAGTGCTCCAGACGTCGCATGCTCAAGTGCGGCTGGGCGGGTTCACAAGTGATCGCGATAATGATCATTGGAAAGCCTTAGCGAGAGTATTAAGGTATCTAAAATATACAATGAATTGTAGGTTACTTTATAGAAGATATCCAAAGCGGTGTTAGAAGGATACTGTGATTGTAATTGAATGTGTGAAACAGAAGACTTGAGTGCCACAAGTGGATATGTTTTCACGTAGATGAAGAGGCGGTGTCATGGAAATCTTCCAGACAAACTTGCGTGACTCGATCAACGATAGAAGTCTGAGTTTATCAGCCTTAGACAAAGCTGGAGAAGAAGCTGAGTGGCTAAAGAATCTTTTGGAAGATATTCCTTGTTGGAATGAACATGTGCATGTTGTGTACCAATACGTCTAATAGTCGGTCAACGATAGGAAGGGCACGAGTAGTATGTATAATGGTAAGTCTAGACATATATGTCGTAGACGTAATACCATCAGACAATTGATCTCTAATGGAATTATCGATGTTTGGATCTATGTAAAGTCAAAGGATAATCTAGCGAATCCGCTTACTAAAGGTATAGGCGGAGATCAAATGTTTAAGTTGTTAAGAGGAACTGGTTTGAATGCCATGAGCAAAAGAACTTTCTTGGCGGACACTCTACCTTGAGAATTGGAAGATCCCAAACCCTTGGTTCAAAGAGACAACTAAGTTTTGAGAGTTTAGTAGAAACACTTAAAACATTTTCCTACTCATTCCTAGAACAGTCCAAGTGTACGCACCTCCGCGGTCGTGGGGATTAAGTTGAGGAAAACTTTTAATGGTTGTTATACCTACGTGAGTAGAGTGGCGGGATACTCTTTATAGGAGATCACCTATATACGTGAGAAGTAATAAAGGCCGCTTCTCGATGAACGTGTTATGAAGCGGATCCGGTCCAGGCTGAAATGGACAAAAGGCATGAGAACAAAACGTATTCAAGTTATTATTATATAAATACTATTGTCTCGGTATACACTGTACCATCAGGTTGGTTCAAAGCATCGCGCTAATAAAAGGCTAGTATATCCGATAGTGTATACATCAGGAAAATTCAGACAGGCCACAAGTTGTCTATCCCAATGCGTAATAATTCGTCGGGATTTCCGAAGGATTACTGCATTCCATGCATGCATTAATTATCATTCATATGAAAGATTATGAAAATCTTAGTTTGACCAATGTTAATCAAAAATTAAATGTATTTTCATTTTGTTTGTGCAAAATTAAATGGGAGCAAAAATGAACAGCAAATGTGGAGGCTTTGTTAGATGTATCATCTTGTTAAAGTCAAACTTTTTATAATTAAACATGTGGTCAACAAATTAAATCTTTACCTAAGATTTACTCCCTCCAATCCCAGAGAACTTTACTCCTTTACTGTGTGAGAACGGAAAATAAGAAATAATGTTATTAAAGTATGTGTTGTGAGTGGGAGGAGAGAGAATGAGTGGAAAGAATAGTAAATTTGAAAAGTATTGTGAGTGGGAGGAGAGAGAATGAGTAGAGAGAATAGTAAATTTTTTTTCCTTTTTAGGGAAACTCTTTTTGCAGAAAGCAAACTCAGAAATGAAGCGCCCAGAATAAGTAAAAAGGGGTAATGTTTTTATACGGACAGAGAAAATATGTAAGTCAAAATATTGACGATATTTAGCACCGAAGTGCTACTATAACAGTTTTTTGGCCTATGAAGAAACTTTCACGACTTGATATCCAAGTAATGGTATTTAACGGACTTATCTAATCTGTAACTTAGCTGGACTAAAGATTCAGTCAGTACAGTTCCCTTAAATTTTGAAATTTGTGTAAGGCCTTTTTTTCCCCAATAAAATTAACAAGTAAAATCAACCAGGAAATAAGTATTGACTTATTATTTTTTTCCTTATTTCTAAAAATAAGTCAGTAAAAAATATTTTTGAAAAAGATATATTAGTTTTTTACAAAATAGACATATATGCAGGACAAAGGGAACATCATATTTTATATTCGTACTTACTGTACCTCATAACTGACATAAAAATATTTATGTATACTCTATATTTGCTAATAGACTTATAAAAAGATGGCGTTTTTCTTATGTACTTGTCATTTCAATAATGAAATAATCACCATCATTTTAAGGTTAGAGAAGTATCACACTTATTAACATGCGATTATACGAATATATTCTTCTAAGGTTCAAAGAGAGATCCCGAGTTCAAATCCCCTCCCCTGTTGTAATTTAAAAGAAAGAAAAACTACTACGTATGAAGCTATGTCTCCAACAATCGCTATGTCCATCAAAACAAACAATTATGTTTTTAAAAATAGTACAATTAATTAGTAAAATGCTCTCTTTAAAAATATTGATAAAGTCAAATGTTGCATTTATTCATGGACATATGGACTTTAAGTAGAATGAATGTGACATTAAGTATTAACATTGAAAATAAAATTTAATATCCTCTTTATCCACAAATAAATAGTCAGGTCAGGTGCGAAGCGCCATCAACTTTTTATTCAAAAGTGTGTCAGGTTTAAAGCACGTCGCAATTAACTAAAAAGGAAATATTTTATTAGTATTTTATTACCCAGTAGATATTCCAGGGGTAAGCTAAGTGTCTACATATACACTGGCGACACTTTTTAAATTCACTATTCACTAAGAAGCTAATGTTTCTCATCTATTTTCGATTACCGCTCGCGGCGTTTTTTCTTCCCACACTTTTCCTTAATTTGCGTGTGTCGCCCTAAAATGTGAGGGAAATTATTCTGCGGGACGGAGGAGAGTACTAAGTTTGTTTTACTTTCTTTTTACTCCATCCATCAAAAAATTCCTAATATATATGGGTGTTTTTTCTAGGTCAGTCACAAAATTCACTTTTGTTGGTTATTATATATTTTAATTGCACTAATTGTAATAATAAGTTATATATATGTGTGTGTGTGTGTGTGTGTGTGTATGTGTATGTGTGTGTGTGTGTGTGTAAGCGAATTGGGGATAGAACGGGATAATCTGTGACGGGCAGAGCCCAACATTTACTCAGAGCCGAGGGCCCAATAGGCCCACCAAGAGAACCAACTACAAAGAATCAGATCAAGGGCCTAAGCCTATGGCCCGTCTAACACTGGTTGGCCGTCGTCGCCACTGAGCGACCAGGCCCATCCAAACGACGAGCCATCAGATCATTAATGGGGAGGCAAACTCC